>CAUYQV010168175.1:0-31689 GCA_963574575.1 Galagoides demidoff | reverse complement strand
AATTAAATGAAATTGAAAACAAAAGAATCATTCAGAAGATCAATGAAACAAAAAGTTGGTTTTTTGAAAAGATTAACAAAATTGATAAACCTTTGGCCAACCTAACCAGAAATAGAAAAGCAAAATCTCTAATATCGTATATCAGAAATGATAAAGGAGAAATAACAACAGACACTTCAGAAACTAAAAAAATCCTCAACAATTACTATAAAAATCTCTATTCCCAGAAATATGAAAATCTGAAGGAAATGGACCAATACCTGGAAGCACACCACCTTCCTAGACTCAACCAGAAAGCATTAGAAATCTTGAATAGACTTATATCAACCACTGAAATAGCATCAACAATATGAAATCTCCCTAAAAAGAAAAGTCCAGGACCAGATGGCTTCACATCTGAATTCTATCAAACCCTTCAAAAGGAACTAGTACCTATATTATACAATCTTTTCAAAGCATAGAAAAAGAAGGAATACTTCCCAACACATTCTATGAAGCAAATATCACCCTGATACCCAAACCAGGAAAGGATACAACAAAGAAAGAAAATTATAGACCAATATCATTAATAAATATCAATGCAAATATATTCAATAAGATAGTAGCAAATAGGATTCAACAACACATCAAAAAAATTATACACCATGATCAAGTTAGTTTTATTCCAGGGTTACAGGGGTGGTTCAACATAAGCAAATCTATAAATATAATACATCACATCAATAAAATAAAAAAACAAAGACAATATGATTCTCTCAATTGACTCAGAAAAAGCCTTTGATAATATCCAGCATCCTTTAATGATCAGAATTCTTAGGAAAATAGGCATAAAAGGGACATTTCTTAAGCTAATGGAGGCTATCTACAGCAAACCCACAGCCAATATCATATTGAATGGTGTAAAATTGAAAACAGTTCCACTCAAATCAGAAATGAAGCAAGGATGCCCACTGTCTCCACTGCTATTTAACATAGTAATGGAAGTCTTAGCTATCACAATCAGAACAAGAGAAGATCAAGGGTATCCATATAGGGTCAGAGGAGATCAAACTCTCACTCTTCACTGATGATATGATCCTATACCTGGAAAATCCCAGGGACTCAACTTCAAAACTCTTAGAAGTGATCAAGGAATGCAGCAGCATCTCAGGATACAAAACCAATACTCACAAATCAGTAGCTTTTATATATACCAACAATAGTGAAGCTGAAAAAACAGACAAGGACGCTATTATTTTAGAGTAGTGCCAAACAAGATGAAATATACAGAAAGTTACCTAACAAAGGAGGTGAAAGATCTCTATAAAGACAACTATGAAACGCTGAGAAAAGAAATAGCTGAAGATGTTAACCAATGATAAAACATACCATACTCACAGCTGGGTAGAATAAACATTGTTAAAATGTCCCTAATACACAAAGCAATCTACAGATATAATGCAATCCCTATTAAAGCACCATTGTCATACTTTAAAGAACTTGAAAAAATTGTACTTCCTTTTACATGTTTTCAGAAAAAACCTCAAATAGCAAATACATTACTCAGAAATAAGAACAGATCAGGAGGTATCATGTTACCAGACTTCAGGCTTTACTATAAATCTATAGTGATCAAAACAGTATGGTACTGGCACAAAAATAGAGTGGTATATTTATGGAACAGAATAGAAAACCAAGAGATGAACCCAGCTACTTATTGTCATTTGATCTTTAACAAGCCTATCAAAAATATTCAGTGGGGGAAAGACTCTCTATTTAACAAATGGTGCTGGGTGAACTGGCTGAAACTGGACCTCCACCTTTCACCATTAACAAAAATTGATTCTCACTGGATAAAAGATTTAAACTTAAGACATGAAACTATAAACATACGAGAAGAGAGTGCAGGGAAAACACTTGAAGAAATTGGCCTGGGAGAATATTTTATGAAGAGGACATCCTGGCCAATTGAAACAACACCAAAAACACATTACTGGGATCTGATCAAACTAAAAAGCCTTTGCACAGCCAACAGCACAGTAAGTAGAGCAAACAGACAACCTTCAGAATGGGAGAAGATTTTTGTAGGTTATGCTTGACAAATGTCTGATAACTAGAATCTACAGAGAACTCAAACTAATCAATAAGAAAAGAACAAATAAACCCATTTCTATGTGGGCAAGAGACTTGAACAGAAACTTCTCTGATAAAGACAGGTGTATGGCCTATAAACACATGAAAAAATGCTCATCATCCTTAATCATCAAAGAAATGCAAATCAAAACCACTTTGAGATATCACCTAACTCCAGTAAGATTAGCCCACATCACAAAATGCCAAAACTACAGATGTTGGCATGAATGTGGAGAGAAGTTAACACATCTACACTGCTGGTGGGAATACAAGCTAATATGACCTTTTTGGCAAGAAATTTGGAGAACACTCAAGGAACTAAAAGTAGACCTACCATTCGATCCTGCAATTCCTCTACTAGGTATACATCCAGATGTTCAAAAATTATTCTACAACAAAGACATTTGCACCAGAATGTTTATTGTAGCCTAATTCATAATAGCCAAAAAATGGAAACAACCCAAGTGCCCATTGACCCATGAATGGATTAACAAATTGTGGTATATGTGTACCATGGAATACTATGCAGCCATTAAAAAGATGGAGATTTCACATCTTTTATGTTTACCCAGATGGAGCTGGAACAGATTCTTCTTAGTAAAGTATCTTAAGAATGGAAAAAAAAAATCCAATGTACTCAATACTACTATGAAATCAATATATAACCACCTACACACTCATATGAATGGAAAAACATAACTATAGTCCAGAAAGTTAAAGGGAAGAGGAGAGAGAGGGGAGGGGAAGGGGGATATGGTATTTGGGGGGAAAAATTGCAAAAGAAAATTAATAAATAAATTAAATTAAATTAAAATTTCAAATTAATATAACAGTACATACAATTTCATTTGTTAGGTAAAGTCCAAGTTGCAGCTGAACCTTTCACCCAGGAGTTGTGTCATAGTCCCCCACCTGATAGGTGAGAACTTCCACCACCTTTCCCTCCTCAAATTTAAATGTGTTTTTCTCTTATGTGGGTATGTAGTTGTTCATCTACTAGTTCCATATTAATACTGAGCACACTGGAGGCTTGCTTTTCCATCCTTGTGACAATTTTCTTGGGAGGATGCTCTGTGGTAAGTTTACCATGGGGTACTATTCAGTCATCAAGAAAGATGGAGACTTCACATCCTTTCTCTTTACTTGGAAAGATTTGGAGAATATCCTCCTAAGTAAAGCATCACAAGAATGGAAAAGCAAATTTTATTTAAAGCAATTTTCCAAAGTGTAAACTGAAAAATTGCATTACCATTTTTAAAATCCCTATTTCAATTCAGTTTCTAGCTTTGGGATGTACTTGGACGACTTTCTATTCCATAGAAATTATGCAATAATCAATATTATTTTCTTGGGCTTTAAAAACCAAAGTAGTATCAACACAAAACTTATATTCTTATATTTATTTTCTTTTTTTTGTGGGGGGGAGGGATTGGTTCTTTATTTCAATATTCTATAAGAGGACTGCTTATCCCTTCACAAATTTTTTATGGTGGTGAATTGTAGTAACAAAAAATTTTAAGGGACATTCTTTGCATGTACTTTTACAACCATGAAGCCTGTGAAATAGCCTTGTATAATTGTGTAGCTGACATAAAAAAAGGAAAAATCACAAAACATAATACCAAGGAGGATAGTGTTAAATCTCATGAAAGAATAACTATTCACAAACCAGCTTTTCAAATTATAGCCATGAATTCTTGAACCAGAAAAAACATCAGAAAGTTGTCTTGTCCCTTATGCAAACAGAAACTAGGGGAACATTCTGGACTTTTCTCTCTGCCTCATTCACTGCACCTAAACAAAACTCCTCTCCATCCATGTGCATTTTACTGTGCCCTGTTGCCATTGTCTTATTTCAGGTTCAATATTCAGTTGCTTACCTATATTACATATTCAATAACAGGCAGAACTGTGACTGTCCTAAAAAACTTATACTTGCCCTCCTCCAGCTTAATCATTTCTTCATCTACAAAGATTTCAAAATGATTTTCTCAATTACAAATGTATGTGACAGCTCTGCTCAAAATCCTTCAAAGTCTCCCCATTACCAATCAGAAAGGACAACCTTTTCCCAGAACTTATTGAGCATTTCCAGCAACCCCAGCACCTGCCTCCTGGAAAATCTCCCCATGTGCTCCTGCTGTATTCCATTAATCGGGGACCTTGAACAGACCATGCCTTCCTTCCCTCTTGAAACTATTTAGATTTCCCCACTGCCATAAAAATTTGGCTGTTTTCTCGTCACCTCTGTACAAACAGGTGTATATTTTTCCCCAGGAATATTTTATCAACGTTTGCAAGACTGTGTTAACCTCCAAAGTGACCTATAGAAATACAACTGTATTTGAAATTATGAAATAATATATTATAAAATTGTACTATCAGCATCAACCTTTTGTTGTTCTCTTCCAATAGACTACAGGCATGTTAAGAGCAGGGAATATATCTTTACCCCTCCACCTTGCCATTTTTAAATGACTGGTATATGAAATATACACGTTAGATATTGTTCTAATTATTAATCACTATTTAATCATAAATAAAAGAATGACTTCTACCACTTTCCAGTCATTTAGTATCTAAGCAAAAAATCTCAAGGAGTGATAACTTCTTTCTTCATGAACATCTAAATACCAGAATGTCTCTTAAGTGAGTGATTACAACCACAGCACCTCTAAAAATAACTGTTTGCCTCACAGACTAATAATAATAATAACAATTATTCAAATGATGTTTCTAGAACTAGACCTCTATTACTGATGTGAACACACTCAGTCCAACCTTATAGAAATCCACTGGGTCAGACACTATCATTTTCTCCCATCTGCAAATGAGAGGAAGGAGGCTTAGAGAGGGACCTTGCTGAAGACAACACAACGTAACCTGTTAACACCCACAGAACTGAAGATATATAAACACACTTTGAAAAATACAAAGTCTAAGTGTAATTGTTCTCTTAATTCATTGCTAAATCATATTCATTTTTTCAGCAGTTGCATCACAATCCTGGCACATACGGGACAAGTAGCCGGCTACAACCAAAAACACATTCACCTGATGTGAATCTCACCCAAATCCTACTGATGTAAGATCTCAGGAGTGAAAACTGGTAAGTACAATTTGAGTCACCATCATAGGTTATCTAAATTTGGGAAGGGAAAATTTTAGGTAAATTGAAAAAACTATAGTGTCCAGTCCAGTCTTGACTAAGTCTTATATGTCAGCAGGGAATGTTATTCATAAATAGCCCAGTAGTCCCTTCCTTCCCAATTTTCACCCTCCTTTGTCTCACAGGTCTTTTGTTTTGCTTATGTCACATCCCCAACCTCTGGTCTTTCTATTATTCAATGTTACATGCCACAGTATTTTCTGTTTAGCGTCCATGTTTGCTCACTACCCTGTTGGCCTTCCCTTTGGCTGCTGAGAAATGCCTACTAATCTTTTGGGAATCAGATAAAATGTCATCTCCTCTGTTTAGGTGAGTGGACCCCACCCTAGTCTGTGTGTCTACACTATTCCAGTATCGCTATGGTAGCACTTAGTACATTCTATTATAACCATGGGTTTAGAATTCTTTTCCTATAGAATACAAGTGTCTTAAACACAAACACCAAATTTTATCCATTTTTCATTCTTAGTACATAACCTAGTCCTGGCCAATAGTTGAAGCTCAATAATTGTCAGCTGAGAGATTTTAAAACATTAAAATATTTGATGCTTTGTTATCTCCCAGTTTGTTTAGTTAACGGAAAAATGTACAAATGCTTGACAACAAATGCTATTTTATCAACCAATCCATACAAGTGAAGGTAGAGGAAAAACAAAAAGACTACTGATTAAGGGACCCTGCACTGAAGTACATTATCAAGTACTCTGACAACTGCACATACTTCTAAAAACAAAAGTCACTTAGAAACCACTCATCAGAGATGAATTAAATCAATGATATATAAATTGGAAGATAAACAGAACTTTAAAACAATCACTAAATTTAAAAAAACCTAAGAACTTACAGCATATACATGTTATAGCTAAAAACCGAATAGCAAACTCAGAAAAGAAATTAAAGCAATTAACTAAAGAAAATCTTAGTTTTACATCAAAACTAATAATTTTTGAATGCCATCAAAGCTTAATAGTACAGTAAAACATTTGATTTCATTAGTTTGCTTAAATTTTGTATTTCTGGCATTTCATTCTAAGTATCAAAGTATAGTCAACGTGATTATGAGCTTAAGAATTAAGCATAAGTTCACAAATGATACAAATATGATAGTTGCTCAACTTTGCTGCATCTATGAATCATTTTATATGGCTGTTTAGGTTCACTACGTAATGATAATAAAGTTCTAATAGCGAAAAAAAATCAAAGGGATTCTGTTTCCACAGACAGGGGCCAGTAAGAGGTTCTATTTTATCCATTTCCTATACACTTGATGTATAGGTTTCATTAAGGGTAATCTAATAACTTTTATAATATTGTCCTCCTTGCTCACCATGGGAAGCATAAAATAGAGAATCAGGGCAATTGAAATAATAAGTTAAACTGTAATAACCATACTGTTCTGTTTTCCTCAATATCAATTTTACTAATTTTAATTTCTGTTGTATAATTTGCAAACACAGGCACAAATTTTACATAAATTCTGAATCATGTTTAACCCTTTCATTGAACCCTAATCTGACAAAGCAGTCAAAACAAAATTTATTGGTCCAAATAGTTTTTGCTTACACATAAATCATAAACATATAGTCTTAAATTTAGAGTCAAATACTGCTACTTGATTGTATTACACAACATTATTTAAATTAGCATTTTATAAAAGTTGTATTTGCATTTTATCATTTACTGAACAACTTAAAAATTCTGGATAAATATTGGTTTAAAGAAGGAGAATGTCTGTGGTCAAAAGTTGGCAATTGTTCGTATCTAAGTCATGTCTATGTCAACTCAAAAGAAAACACCTTCCTCTGCTGTGACTAAATCACAGAAAATCTGTGAAGCCTATCTCTTCCTTTGGTCCAATTTTTAAAGATGTCAACAATACAATCAAATACATGAAGAAGGGCAAGGCTGTAATATCTGGCAGCACACCCAACCGACCCTCTCAAAGATGAAGAGGACTCTACTGAGGTGGCTACAGAGGATGTTCTGGACAAACAGAGCACTGTGGAAATGTCAGATTACAAAAATGTCCTTGTCATTATTAACTTTCAGGAGAGAAGACCAGTCAAGTGATTGAAGCTATCAAAAAGTACTTTTTTCCAAAAATTATCAATAATATTTTGCCCCAAGTCCTTCTGTTTTGATTCCCATAAACTGCATCTTCTTGGACACTCCTAAAATTGTAACATTGCTTTATGTTTCCATCACACCACCTGCCTCTGACTGTCCATAAAGAAAGGAAAGGTTTTCTGCATCTACTTGCTGACCTCCCAACAGCATCCAAACCTCTTTTGTGGATCTCCAGCAGCTCCAAACACATTCCACTTTTCTAATTCACCAGTCATCCCTGACTAAACACACCATGACCACTGACACCATTTCAGAAGTCAGTGTTCTTCTATATGAAATGCATTACTTAATGCCAATAGTTTGAATTTAAAAAGGAAAAAGATCAAAACAGTATATCAAATAAAAGTAGTAAAACTTATTACAAAAGACATTACACAAAATGATCAAAAGCAAGACGGGTATTGTTTCTTACTTATCTAAACAAATCCTGGCTTAGCTTGGGAGCAAAGGCTTCTGTAGATCCTCTCACAGGGAGTATGAGGGGAAGGAAAAGAAAGAGGGTAAGTGGATAGGTAGATTTGTTTTGAGACTTTAAAGGTAGTGGACAATAATGTGTAGAACCACTGGAAAACTGGACCCGGAGAGGGCCTGCAAATAAAGTGAATACCTAAAATAGTGACACTTTCTTGATATTGTTGAAAAACAAAACATGCTAGGGGTGGAACCTATTCTGACTATTCCCACCACACTTGCTGGTTCCCAACAGCACCTGTGGGCTGAGCAGACCATACTGAATGGAAAAAACATGGAATCAGAAGTCAGACAACCTGAATTCTAGCACTGCTGGTGTCACTAACTAGTTTTGACTAGAACACGGCAGTTGATTTTTCTATGAATTGAGGCAATTGTGTCAGATGATTGCCAGTTTCATTCTAGTTTCAGTTCTCACAACCATAAAATCAATCATATATTTCTGTCTCCAATCTCATTAAATTAGTACTTATTTTGGAGTTGTATTAATTGAGAAGCGTGTATATATAAGATATACATAATTCTAAATCAAAACTTTAAGCTATATCCCTACAAGCCTGCTCCATTTTTGTCAACATAAAAATTTTACAACCACATTCCTTGAGTATGTACCTATGTACAATAAGTATCTTCTTTTTATGTAGATTCATATTTCCTAAGTAGAAAAACTATTACCCTAAAGGAGAAATATGGAGTGTTATACAATACACATACACATTTGTTTGAAATAGGCTTCATCAATGAAAACATTAAAATATAAACTTATGAAGTGCTCTAGACAACATACTGTTCTCTATGATTATTCTGATAGAATAAGTTATGAAAGAGATTAGAACTGAATACTTTGGCATTATTTTGTAAACACTTAAATGTGTTAAGCATATCTGTAAATCTTCAAGTGAATAAGATTTTCCCTTCTGTATAAAATATGGAAAGGGAAAAGGATGGTATCTTTGACAAGATACTTTTCAAATGGAAATAAAAATGAGATTATCTAATCAGTTACCCTTGTGGGTGGATAGAGACACAGCTGCACTGAATCTGAGACCTAGGAAATGACAGAGCAGATCATCTTTATGGGTTTCATGATAGAGCCACAGCAAAATGATTTCCTGAGATCAATATGTGGTTGAGAGAAAGCTGTTTTCAATGGAAACAGGAAGCTAAGAGCTAACCTGTTTCTATGGTAACCAGAGCAGTAGCTATCCAACAGCTGTAGGAAAAAAAAGGGCAGAAAGTTACAAATGGAAAAAAAAAAATCAATTCTGGTTTACCTAGATACTGTGATGGTCCTTAGAGTACAATCAAAATGGGCACAGACACCTTGTTCCTTCCCCCCACCCTCAGGATCTTTAGCAATAATTATTCTACAAGCCTCAAAATTATAGAGCTAGAAAGAAGTTTAAACACTATATAGTTCAATATGTCACCCCAACTTTTTTGGTTGTTTTATTTTTCAGAATAAGACAAGAGAAACAAGACTAAAGAAGACAACGTAAATCCTCCAAAGTCATGCAGCTGGTGTTGAAATCAAGGTTAGTCTCATAGATCCCAATCCAGATGATTTTCCAACTCTGTTTCCATATAATAGCTAGTCTTTCTGTCTTCTCCTCCCAATACTCACAGTCTGTCCAATTCCTATTCAAAATATTGACTGCACAGTATTAAAATTATTAGCATCCTTCAACCTATTAAGAAAAAAGCAAAAAGCAGGGCTGTTCTTCCATTAAAGAATATCTTTAGTGCTCTTCTAAAAGAAGAGCCCTTCACAATTCAACTAGAATTGAATTAAGTGTATGTAGTGTATTGACAATTATTATTTGGACCATTGGGCACTATATACTGCCTTTTAGAGATCTGTGTTTATCTCCAGTGCCCTTTAATATTTCATTTAGACGTATTTTTAAAGTTTGTCATAATAAAAAGGAAATACAACTCAGAAGCTCAAAATAATACAGGACTTGGAAATTACTTTTACTTTATTTGTAGTAGTAAAAATTAATGGTAGTGATATACATTTTTCAATTGGGAGAGGTTTATCTGTATCTTCATATAAACTTACACAGTTCTTTTTTGCCTGTTTTAAAAATGAGCTTTCTGAACAGAGGTGAAAAATTTCTTGTCTTTAATTTTATAAACTCAGGCTTATAAGTAGCCTCTTAGCACAATTTTACAGAAAAAAAGTCATACCTAATCTGCCCAGCTGTCCCCTTTGGCACAACTAATACTCAACAATAGATCAGATTACATAGTGTATGATCGAGTATACTTCTAAAAATACAATTGGCAATTAAAGTTACTTGGTTCTGTAGTGATGTATTGAATTAGATACCTCTAATCCTTTCTAATGCTCAGAATACTAACATAAAATTAAATTTATGAGTTGTACAATTGGTGGCCTAGAAAAGGTCAAAAGCCACTTAGATGCTTATGTGGCAAAGCCAAACAAACTGGCCCATCACTGAAGATGCTTCAGGAATATGAAGCTTGGATTTACATTGTCAAAAGGTTGGCCATGACTTCTAAGGCATGTGGAAAAAATGAAGAAATGTGGCCACACCCTCCAGGAGTTCAATTGTTTGCTGTAAGAATAGCCTTCCTCATATGCAAGGAGAGAGCCTACATATTATTTTGAAAAAAAAAAAATCAAGATTAAAAGAACCTAACATTTTTGTGATAAAATAAAAACTAATAGTACCTTAACATGATCATTTCTGAAAAGAATATTCTACTACATGTGTTAGGGAATATTTCTATGTGATATTACTTTAAGGAAAATTTATTTTTTATATCTCTGAAATTTTGTTTGCTGTTATCATATTGTATTTTTTTCAAATTTAATAGATGTTACCTTCATAATTCAACTAGAATTGAATTAAGTACACATAGTATATTGATGGTTGCTTTATTATAAATAGAGAGGTACATTTATTAAGGGCAAAGGATTATATCTTCTCTTTTTATGCCTTTGCTTTGCATAGTTTTCAATCTAGAATGACTGAGTAATCAATATTCATTGAATAAATGAGCTTCCTAAAAAGTTTATTAATTGACAACAGTATTTATGAACAAGCTATATGTAGCCATTAATTCTTTTCATTGGAGTGATACTTGAAAAGTAATAACTAACACATTTTCTTATTTTAATTTTAATATATGATTTTAATTGTCCATACCTTATAATTTTTTTAAATAAAATGTTACATTTAAAAACACTAGCAAAAGGTGGTACCTGTGGCTCAAAGGAGTAGGGCGCCAGCCCCATATGCCAGAGGTGGTGAGTTCAAACCCAGCCCCAGCTAAAAAAAAAAATTAAAATTAAAAATTAAAAATGCTAGCAAATAATTATTTAGATCACCTTTTCCCTGTTTTCTTTTGTGGTTTGGAGATGAGGAAAAAGAAGACCATAAAAAGTAAATTAAATATTTGCAAATTTAAATCTAATGCTAGACATTGAAATTTAAATTTTAATAGCTATGTGTATACTTTAATAATGCTGTGGAAATAAAACAATCTAAAATGCTAGTAAAGTGAACGTTTTCAAGATTAAAAAAATGATAGAATCACTCTCACAACCCATGTATGAGTGAAAATGACTGTGACACACAGAAGAATGGAGAATGAGACAAAGTTCAAGAGAATGTGGGAGAGATCTAGACATGTACCAAAACACACCCAGCCAGCATCTTACATGGGGTTCCACGGCAGTTATTCTTTTGTTTCCCCTTTCTGAAATGCTCTTTGAAAGTAAAAACATGCAAAAGAAACAAAAGCTCCAGCAGGTGATCAAGGATATGCATAAATAAGCAAGGAAGAGCCACACTCTAAAATAGAGCTGAATTCTATCACCTCCCCTCCCCCTTTCAAAATATAAGTGAAAAGAAAAGGAAGAAAGGGAAACTTACATCTGCTCTCAGCTTTTTAATATGGAAGAGCTTTAATATGGAACATTTCTTAAATTATCTTTAATTTTAATCTTTTGTCTTTATGCTATTTTTTTTTAATTCTTAAAAATCTAGAAGTTCTATCAAGGAATTTCTACCTAGTACTCTTCTCCCACTTATACAGTCTTCAGAGGAAAGCACATATGAGCTTCAATTTTACCCAACACTTAAGTATTAAACAGAAAGTATATGGTGCATAACATTTTCACAAATACATCCATGCATCCCTACTTTTTACTGTTTGTAAATATCACTCACTGGCATCAACAGAATAATTTCTCATTTTTTTCCCTGATCTTATTTTCTCCACAACAGGTTTCCATGACAACTTATATTTGAATTTTTATAAATTTCTATTTTTTGAATAGTATTCTTAAGGAGAAGAATTCAAGAGTATAAAACATAAACTTATTCACTAAATTAACTGGAACAATTTAGATCTCTCAACTATACATGGTCATTTCATAAATTAAAAGTCCGAAGAGATATGTCAACAATAATAAAAGGCAAAACTGAAGTGTCACAAAATTCAATTATCCTTTGCCTATCACTGTTATTTTAGTCTGCTATTTAGATAATAAAAGTTGGAAATATAACACATCATTATGCAGTCAAGCTGATCTCTTCAATAGTAAGAAAGGAAAATCATAAAACATGTAAAAGAAGTTTAAAAAATTCACACATTTAAAATTTTTCATCTCAAGCAATTCAATAAAAGAACTAATGATAAAAAGAAAGACTGTATTTAAAAGTATAAATCTTTAACTTCTATTAAGAATGAGATCCATGGCAGTGAGAGGACAAATGAAGCAAATCATTTGACCACTGATTTACGTTTCCTGCAATTGTGCCCATGAAAAATGTAATTACATCCTGTGACCGTCTGATGTGACTACTTATCAAACTAGTTAGATAACGTTAAGTCAGGCCATCATCTAAACTGAAAGTGTTCATATAAAAATATTAAATCACTTTTAAATAGAATGGTGACTTCTGATTACTCTTTTTTAGGCAACCCCTAGTAACTTGAAAAGAGAGTTCCCTGAAGGCAAGGCCCCCAAAAGACAGCAAAACATTTAGCCCTGACTGGTCAATAAAAATGGAAAGTTCACAGTCTTCCTTTTATGGACTTAATTCAAATCCTGTGTTTTTATTCTATTTTTGGATGGTGGAAGGTAAAAATTCTAGGAGCCAAAGTCCTGGAACATATATATTTAAAAAGTGACAGATGATCTTTCAAAGTTAGAATTCTAGTGACTGTCTCATGCTGCATTAAATCTCAAGAGCCATTTGAGCTGCAGAGATTTAGAGAGTCAGTTATAATCAGTGGTTTTGGTAGACAAGGTCTCAGGAGGGTGTCATGAGACATCTAGAATAATTTTGGCTTTGTTATGAACTTGGAGTATGACCTTGGCCACCACTTGGCATCAGCAGTCTTCCTTTGCCTCACCTTCTTAGCTGATTCTGTTTCTACTTGCTCCTTGACTTGTGTTAATCTTTAGTGTTTCTGTGTTCTTTCCTGGCCTAAAAAGGATGCAAATCAAATCCTCAATATTATTACAATGAAATTTTTAGTAATATTAAAAAGAAAAACACAATTTTTAAGTCAATAGTTTACTCTTTTCACCAATAATCAATAGCACCAAATTTCATAGCAATGATAAAATTTGAACATCTTTTAAAAGTTTTTGCTTTGTGATCTGGCCTGCAATAAAATGTATTATGGATCATACAGAAGGATGATAAAAACCTTCTGTCTTTGTTGTGTAGGATCTGGAAAAAGAAAAATAACATGATGAGCCTAAAAACAAAGTCAGATCTTTTAGCCACCAAGTAGAAAGAACTTTATGTCACTCAGCTGGAATAGTCATGATCCTGTGATTTAATTTAAATAAATACGTACTTTTTTTATTTCAGAATAACAACTCTTGTCAAATTTACAGAATGATCTTAAAAGAAAGATTTCAAAGTTGAAGTTATTATCAACTCTGTTTCAACATGTGAATGTGGACATTCCAGAATTTATGTTTGCATTTAAATCCTGACCCAAAAGTATAGCAATGCTTTAAATTGTCTCTTTCATATTCTATGAAACAAATTTCCAAAATGGTATCAAAAGCACATCTTCTGACAAGTTAGTAGATAGACAGATATCTCAGATGCAGACACTTTTAACATACAAAGGAAGAAAATAAAGAGGAGAGAGCCGCTGTTAAGTTGGGAGAATTCCCATTCTTTCCAGAGGGTGACTTTTCTGGGTGTTAGAAGTCGTCACAGTTGTCTAAATGCAACACTTTGTTCTCACATATAATCAAAAAGCATATAATTTTTGGTTATTTGTATTTCTTTTATTTCATTTAAACTGGTTACTTTTATAAGTCCCCTCATGGCATTTGAAAAATTAATTGGGAGTGCCAAACACTAAATTTAAGCTATCACTTCAACTAGAAATCAAAAAGAAAAATGGAAGCTGGGGTCACAAGATAAAAAGTAAAATAAACTTTATTGTAATGTAAATTACTCAGTTTCAGAAAACTGGGATGACCCAATTGGCTAATCCATGTTCAACCTGTAAGAAACAAGAGATACAACACCCCGAGGGGAAGGCTCCAGGCTGGACTGTCCCGCGTTCAGGCAGGCTCTCGGGTCTCCTCCCTGGAACCAGCAATCCTGAATTCTTCTCTCTTGGGAAGAGACAAGCCCAAACAACGTTTTGGGCATTCTCTGCACAAAATGAACCTCCTGACACACCTTCCCCGTCCCAGCCACATTCATGTATTCCATTTCCCCTGGCTCTGTCCTCAGACAAGATAATTAATGGGAACCACTGCTCTGGGTGAGTCAGGGGTGAAGGGACCTTACTGAAAATGTCCAGTAGGAATGACCAGGACTCACGATGAGACAGCCGAGCTAAAGGAGACATTAGAACAAGGTGAGGAAAAAATGCAATGGTGACACCAGTTTCAGGAAAAGGTCCCAGAAGACTTGTACAGAGAAGTCAGCATCTGCCCCTTAGGTTCCATCTGCTAAAGTAAATCGGTCTGAGTTGGAATGAGTGGAGGAGGACATGGGGGGTGAAGGGTGAGGACTGATGGCCAGGACGCCTGAGTTTGACGGGCACCCTATAAGCCTCTAACCCCACTGCTAGGAAGCTCCAGTTCTCTCCGGTATCTCAGCCCCCTGCCCTATCTCAGAGGCCCTGGGAAAAGAACAGAGTTGGGGAGGGAGTTAGGAGAAGTTGGAGCAGAAGGGAAGAGGTCGAGTCTGGCCTTACCCTGGCTGCTCTGGACGAGTAAGGGTCTTCGAAGAGGGCCCACATGCGGGGCTGCAGCCTCCTCCAGCGGCCAGACTTGCCGTCAGGGCCCCCCAGCCCTGCTGCGTCCTCAATGCCCAGCCTCTTGGCCGCCAGGTCCTCGTCGTCGTCAGCGCTGCCTCCGATGAGGTCAGGGGTCTCGAAAATGTCCAGGGCCTCCTCGGCGTCGCGGTGCTGCCGGTAGGTCATCCAGCAGCAGGGCTCCACGTCGGTCTCGTCGATGCCCCAGAAAGCCAGCTCCTCCTCAAAGAGCGGCCCGCACACGTCGGCGGGGCAGTGCAGCTTGCCGGTGCGGTAGTAGTTGAGCACGTAAGCGAAGACGCCCGGGTGCCGGTCAAAGAAGAACTCGCGGCCGCCCCCGGGGTGATCGCCGCCGCCGCCACCGTGGGAGCCGCAGTTGCCGGCGCCTCCCTCGAAGCAGCCTCCAGGGCCGGGGGACAGCGGGGGCGCCCGCGGCGGCGGCGACAGCGGAGGGGGCGACTGCTGCAGCTTGTCGCCCGCGGCGGTCAGGTAGTCGCCCTGGGGCTCGGAGGCGGCGAGAAGGGCCAGGCGTGTTCCGGGCAGGGTCTTGAGGGTGCTGCGGTAGGTTTCATGCCGGGTGCCCCCGACGTTGAGGATCACCCTCTCGTTGCTCTGGATCTTGCCCATCTCTGTGGCTCAGACATGACTGGGGGGAGGTGAACAGCGCCCAGTTAAAGATCTCGGCCGTCAAGACACACCGTGACCCCGGCCGCCGCCCCAGCTCCAGAACTGGCAGATAGGCAAGGAGCAAAGGGCCCTCCCCAGAGTAGGTCAGAGTCCAGCCCTGTCCAGCCCCGTCCCGCCTCTCGCATCACACCTTTCCCGGGTTGTCAGAGAGCTAAAGAGGTAGCAGCCCAAGTCTTTCTTGACCTGGGATAACACTGTTTTCCCTGCCTCACACCTTCCTTTTTGGGCTCTGATCTCTCCTCCTTCAGCTTTCCACCCTCCACCCTTCTGCCCCTCTGTCCCCTCTCAAATTTAAACTACTCACGTTTGCCAACCCCTTCCCTCCCTCCCCCAAACCCGCGTGTTTCCCTCCTAAGCCCGCTTTCTCGCCTACCTTGCCCCAGTCTCTCCTCCTCCCCTGATTGGTCTCTCTGTTCTACCTCCTGGACCCTCTGTCTCCCCCTCCCCTGGCTTGATTGCAGTTCCTTTAACAGGGAGTTCTCTTCACCAAGGCAACTTGGCGGTCTAGTGGCCTGAGACCCCCGCACCCGCAGAGAGCCGGCTAAGCGCTCATGCCCGGGTCAGCCCGCACACCTCGCTACTCCCTGGCACTCAGGGTGCCCTTTGCTCAACCTGTTCTTGGTTCACCTCTATTCTCCTTTTACAGACCGTGCAAAAAGAATGAGGGCATAAATCAGAGAAAAAAGAAATGCCCTGCTGTGTCTTTCACCCAGGAGACCTCCGCCTATTTCCTCTCCAATTTCCTTTCCACATTATTGTTATTGTTGTTGTTGATATCATTAGGGTTATTATTACTTGGAAAAGGCAACAACAAACTAGGATCCATCTTTGAGAATAGAAGTGATCAGTGCATCCCACCCATCCCCCTTCCCAAGGAAAACAAATGCTTTTCGTGGTGGAGGGGGCTGCTTTCCAGGAGGGGCGAGGCGGGGGCGGGAAGCTGCGGGGAGGCACACCCCCCTGGGCCCCCAGCTGCGAGTGTGGCTGGCGGTGCCCTGGTTTCCAGCCTCCCGGCCACCTTTCCCCTGGCTTCATCACTACATTCCTATTGCGGAAAGGCGGGGAGATGCCTGTCTTCGGGGTCAGCGTGCCCTTCCCAGGAAATCACCCCTCTCCCCTTGTTCTTCCCCCATTACCTTAAGAAGACCGAGAGAAAAGTGGCTGTGCTTTTCGTGTCCAAGCGGACGATGTTCTCTGGGCAGCCGGACTGAATCTTGGCGCCCAGCTGAGCCGCCCTTCTCCGACGAGAAACTACTTGTTGGTGTTTTCGGGGTTCAGGTGGTTGGGCCTCTTCTCCGGGCGCTGGGGTCGGGCAGACAGCCCCAGCCGGCCGCCGGCCGCGCTGCCCGCGTTCATTCTGCGAGCTGTGGGTTTGCCGGTAGCCAGCCTCCGCGCCCAGAGTCCCCATCGCGCAGGGTTGGGCAGACCATGGAGCTCGGGGCGGGTCCAGCCGGCGCTGCCCGACCCCACCGGGAGCGAGCAGAGCGCCTGGCCGCGGCTGGAGCCGAGACCGATGGGGGTCGGGAGGGCTTTTCTCTGAAGGTGAAGTCGCCCTGCCCCGATGCTATCTGCAGATTTTGTCTCTCCCTTGGAAGCAGCCACCCGGAGCTGTTCCTTCAACACCACTCGCCGTCACCCTCCCGCCACCACCGAAGCACAGAGCTCAGGCAAAGGTGGGTGGGTGGGTCTGGAGACGCTCCGTTGTACCAACCAGGTTCACATATTTCTCTTCCGCGAAGCTCTGTCTCCACCCTCTCTGGAGCATCAGCCAGCCTTATTTACACCTCACTCTCCACACCCCTTCTCTCCCCTCACCCGTGCCCCAACCCCTCCCAATAAATGAGAGAGAATGGAAGACCAATTGCGTTTCTTTCCTTGATGACAGCTGACCAGACAGAGCTTACAGGTGACAGTGAATACTGTTTGTTGTGTCTTATCCATGGCTGCGCCTTGCTTTTTGCAGTAAAATCTAGGTCTCCAGCCACCACATCATGAATATATAAAACAAAACAAGTTTTAAAAGTTTATTCTAGAAATATAATGCTTTAGAAAGTAAAATTTCAGATTGCTTTATCAGAAGCTAGAGAAGAATGGCATATACGCAAGTATTGAAGTAATTGTCTAATAAGCCAATTTCTCGCTTTCTTAAGTTTTTATTGGACCTTGTATGAGTTTGCTTGAAGTGTCATAACAAAATATCACAAACTGGATGGCTTTAGCAGAAGAAATTTATAGTCTCAGAGTTCTGCAGTTCTGGAGGCCAGATGTCCAAAATTTAAGGCCTTGGTAGGGTTGGGCTTCTTCTGAGGTCTGTGAAGAAAGAATACGTTCCAGGCTCCTCTTGTGGCTTGTAGATGACCAATTGTCTCCTTGTTTCTCTTCAAATCATTTTCTCTCCAAGTGTGTCTGCCTCTGTGTCCACATTTCCCCTTTTTATAAGGAAATCAGATACATTAGTTTAGGCCCCCCCTTAAATCAAGTTAACATGACCACACTGAAAGATGGTCATGTTATCTTGATGGTTTCTATAAAGACTCTATCTCCAAGTAAGGTCATTCTGAGGTAGTGGAGGTTGGGATTCCAACCCATCTGGCTTTTATGTTGGGGAGGGGGCCTGATTCAACCTATACCAGGCCCCATCAGCCTGTGTGTATGTGTGTCTCTGTGTACATTCCAAGAAAGGAAGGAAAGAAGAAAAAAAGGAAGGAAGGAAATATGAAATAAATATTTCAAAGGAATAATTTGCCAAAAAACTGAAGTCAGCAAAGTAGGAAAAACACCAAGGTGTATGTGGTAGGAGGTATCTTTGAAAAATAGGTGTTGATATTGAAACTGTGGTTCGGAAAGAGCAACACTTATGAGTTAAGAAGATTTTGGCAATATAGAGGACTGCAAGATGGGTAGTGAAATATAAAAATTCACTACATAAAATACATGTTATGACATATTAAACAATTGAAGAAAATAAAGAACTGAAAAGTCTTTGGAAGGTCATTGATTATCTAGGAAATAAATGAATGAAAATACATTATGTATACATGTGTAAGAAGATTACTGACAGTATGAAAAGAAATTTGTAATGACAATGTAAATAGCAACTATATGCACCCAACATTTGAATCACTAACACACACACATACACACAAAATATAAGGCTTAAACAAAAAAGAATGAAATCCTGCCATTTGAAACAACACAGAGAGATCTGGAGAATATTATTTCAAGTGAAATAAGCCAAGCACAGAAAGAAAAATCTCTCATGTTCTCACATATATGTGGGAGATAAATATTAAAAATAATTGATCTCATAGAGATAGAGAGTGGAATAATGGTTACCAGAGGCTGGCAAGAGTGAGAAGTGAGTGAGTAGTGAGAAGAGGGTAATAATGTAGGGATAGTTAATGTGTACAGAAATATAGTTAGATAGTTAGATAAAATGAACAATATTTGATAACACAAAAATGTGACAGTAATCAACAATAAGTCAGGATGAACCTTAAAACAACTAAAAGAGTGGATGTGAAATGTTCTCAACACAAAGAAATGTTAAATGCCTGAGGGGATGGACTCCCCATCACCCTGATTTGATTAACATTGTCTGCCTATATTAAAACATCACGTGTACCCTATAAAGATGTACAACTATTATGTAGTTATAATAATCAAAAATTTTAAAAAATTTAATTTTTTTAATTGTAAAGCTTGAATACCAAATAAGTTATTTTTGTTTTATACAATTATCAATCACTGTAAAATTCTAAAACTAAAAATAATAATAAATTCCAATTGCCAGAAAAATTTCAGTGAAAAAGTATATTCGGTCAGGCATGGTGGCTCATGAATGTAATCCCAGCATTTGGGGAGGCCAAGAAGGGAAGATTGCTTAAGGTCAGGATTCAAGACCAGCCTTAAGCCTAGAAAGACCCTGTGTCTACAATAAAAGGTAATAAATAAAAAGTCAGCTGAGCATGGTGGTACATACCTGTAATACAAGCAACTTGAGAGGCTGAGGCTGGAGGATAGCGTGAGTCTAGGAGTTTGAGGCTGCAGAAAGATATGATCAATCAAACCACTGCATTTCCACAAGGACAATAGAGCAAGACCCTGCCTTCCACCCCAAAGAGAGAAAAATACAGAAAAAGAAAAAGTATGTAAATATATATACAAATTCTAAAATCTAAAATGCATTTTATTGTTTAGATGATTTCTTATATTATCTAATGCTATAAATTCAAAGAAAAAAAGAGCATGTGGGTTGTTTCAAAAAAACAATAGTAATAGAAGTATTTATAATAACATTTATTGAAATCATACTATATGCAAAATACTTTACATAAATTATCCCTTCTATTTAAATAAATAAAATATTTACATTCATTTACAAGACTATAGAAAGATATCTCTTACGGATGATGTGAATCAATGAAGAAAGCCTTTAGCTTCATAATATTAAGTTAAGTTATGGAAGATCTATAGAGAAACCAAAGGGAAGGGAGAAAATGATGCAAAAGTCTTACAGAAAAACAAAGATCTATTGAATCAAGTTGTGTCTACATATGTATAAACTATTTAAAAATAATCATATTCACAGACTGATTTCTTTTTAGAGGAACTCAGATTTTGTGATTCATAATGGATTAGATGTGAACATGTCAGGTAAGTTTGGAAAAAAAGAATGTGGGAAGATCAAAGGATAAGATGTGCATGCCAGTGGAGAATTGATGCACAAGGAATGAAACTTGGTCTCTTTTATTATTTTCTAGCCACTATAAGAGGGGAAGATCTTAAGACAAATACCTGAGCTTTGTTATATAAGACAGGAGAGAACAGAAACTCCTCCAGCCAACTAACTCCACTGATACTGCTGTAAAAGTCAGGGAAAAGCGAGTGAAAAGCAAAGCTTTGAAAGATGGTGATGGAAAACCAAGAAGGAAAAACAATAGTGGTTTCCTTTGTGGCTTGTGTGGAGCAAGGACTTAGAAAACTGTATGAACATTACCCCTTACAGAGAGGCAGCTGAAACTTTGCCTCTTTTATATTCTTGAGTCAGCATCACAGAAAGCTACGGAATGATGCTGGATCTCATGAAACCACATGTATTTCTCAAAGCTTAGCATTTGAACAGGCTAACTCTTAAAATCTAAGATAAGGATTTTTAAATTATTTTTCATCATCAAAAGTAATATATTCATAAATAAAATTCTTCTGATTTTAAAAAGGGCAATGATTTCTCAACCCTCCCTGTAACTTTGATCCTTTATAATTGTGACTTTGCAACTTTTCTCAAGACTGTTTCTCCAGGTCTTGAATCTGCACAGCCTTGGTAACATGTTTGGCCATGAGAATGTAGTGGAAGTGACAGAGTACCAGTTCTAAAGTTGACACGCTCCTGTGAGTTCTCTCTCTCTCTTCCTCCTCCTCTCTTGAAACTCTACCCCAGTGCCATGGAAATAAGTCTTAGCTAGTTGGCATCCTGAAGAGCAACATATAGATCATCAACACACACATACATGCACACATACACATTTCTTCAGTACAATAAGAAACAGTATTAGAAACTAACTCAGAGAACGTTATTAAAGAGGATTATTCCTAAAAGAAACAAAATACCTCATGATAATTACCTAAACTCTCAAACAGAACTGCCTTCCTCTTATTCATCTGTCCAGAACTGTCCAGCTCTACCCAGCCCAAAAGCACTCACCCACAGAATGCTGAGTAAAATAAAAGACTATATTTAAGCTATCAAGTTTTGGAATGGTTTGTTGTGCAGGAACATATTACCAATTTTTCCTCTAAGCTTTCTTCATCCAAAAAGTAAAAAATGTGCACCTACCTGCCTGCCCTCTTAACAGGAAGTAACACTTATATCACATATTGTGAATTCTAAAAGAAAACTAGTATCTGATATACATTTTTTTCATTTCTCAAATTTTGAGAGGCATTAGTTTAATTCCATAAACTTTGGGGCAAGTAAAATTGAATGATCCTCTGCGTGTCTTTCAGTGGGTATCTGTCTGAAAAACGTTGCACAACTTCTTGAGCATCAATTTTCTATTCTAGAATGAATTGATAACACTATAGTAACTATGGAGATTAAATGACATAAGACCTATAAGGAACTTTGGAAAATTTCTGACACATTTTAGGCTTATACTAATTGGTGCTTTTTTTTTTATTAAATCATAGCTATGTACATTAATTCAGTCATGGGGTACAGTGTGCTGGGTTTATATACAATTTGAAATACTTTCATCAAACTGGTTAACATAGCCTTCATGGCATCCTCTTAGTTATTGTGTTAAGACGTTTATATTCTACATTTAGGAAGATTCACATGTACCCTTGTAAGATGAACCATAGGTGTGGTCTCACCAAACACCCTCCCTCCACTCATCTTCCCAGGAAGATCATTTTAAAATGGAAAGAAATTAGAGGATTGATTAAAACAGTAAAGAATAGGAAGTTAGAGAAAATCCAATGTGTGGATAGGCAGAGTGCCTGAAGGAGAAATCCAAAGCAAAGGAATAGAATAAATAGTAAAAGCTATAATTCAAGAAAGTATCCTTGGCATTTAAAGACTAACCCATACTGGAAGAACATCACAGTGCCAAGTGATGTAGCTGAGATCCACGCCAGGGATGCACTCTGTTAAAATCACTGAGAGAGTAACACATCCTTTGGGCACCCTGGCAAGAGAGGAAATGACTAATAAGGGACAATGAAGGTGGTTGTCCTGAGACTTTTTGTGCCAGAAGAAAATGGCGTTGAAAGGTGAGCCAAGTGGTGTGTGGCCAGGACTGGCCATTAGATTCCAAGGGTGTGGATAGGCCAATAAGCAGGGGTCCACAGCCCCTGCTGTGTCCTTCCTGGGCGGAACAATGAAGTAGCCTCAGATAACCAGAATGTTGGAGGTGAGTGCAAGGGTGGTGTGGCAAGTGGGCTTAGTGAAGATGGTACACTCAGAAAGCCCTGGGGACAATGTGTGCCATGGTGCTATGAGCCTGCTTCAGGAGCTGCACCTGCTGGTGGCATAAGTATGTTACCCTGAGACTGTGTGGGGTAACATGGGGTATTCCAATTCTTTTGTCCCCTGTCTGTGGGGTGTTCCAACTCATCCCTTATTAAGAACCAGGGTTCTGGGTGGTGCCTGTAGCTCAGTGGGTAGGGTGCCAGCCACATACATAGAGGCTGGCAGGTTCTAACCTGGCCTGGGCTAGGTAAAACAATGACAGCTACAACAACCAGAAAAAATGGCCAGGCATTGTGGCGGGCCCCTGTAGTCCCAGCTAATTGGGAGCCTGAGGCAAGAGAATTGCTTAAGCCCAGGAGTTTCAGGTTGCCGTGAGCTGTGACATCACAGCACTCTACCCAAGATGATAGCTTGAGACACTGTCTTTAAAAAACCAAAAACCAAAAACCAGTGTTCTCTGTGAGGAAGAGGGAGCCACAGAAAAGCATAGGAAAAGATAAATAAAATGTCAGTCCCAAATTTGTACGGGAAGGTAGTGTGAATCTACATGGAATCTTATCTTAACAAACAAAACAATGAAAACTTCCAGATTTCATTCCTGAAATACTGTCTTACTGGGCTTCTTGGAGAAACAGCACCCAGAGATCTGGGCAGGGAGCGCAGGAGAGGAGCCTGGGACATCACCAGGATCCCCTTAGAGGACTCAGAGTACACTTGCAGGGGCTCCTGCTCCCCCAAAGATGGGGCAGTTTTAGCCTCAAAAAGTATACCCATTTCAGTAGATTGAAGACTACTTAAATTCATGAGTTCATAATATTAAGAATGGGAAGACTCTGGTCACCCTGGTGGAAAATTATAAGGAAAAGCAAGAAGCCCAGGGGACGTGTGGATGCAGAGACTTGGAGACAGTCAAAGAGTAATGACTTAAGTGTCTGCACCCTTGGGTGGCAGAGCCATGAAGAAATGCTGGGAACCAGTGCATTCTCTTGAAAACTGGGGAAATGAG
Source organism: Galagoides demidoff (assembly GCA_963574575.1). Lineage (NCBI taxonomy): Eukaryota > Metazoa > Chordata > Mammalia > Primates > Galagidae > Galagoides > Galagoides demidoff. The sequence continues at coordinate 7,866 of CAUYQV010168175.1, read as the reverse complement.
TATTTATCCTGTCACTGCTGCATGAAATTCACCACTGGGTCTCTAGGATTTGTTTCAGTTACTAAGGCAGAAGCTGTAGCTGTTGCATTCTGCACCCCAGTCCCTCAGTGGATCTGAGAGACTGCCTAAGATCCTACCTCCAGAATCATAACTGTGCTGACCCTGAGTCCCTGAGAGCCTTGGGGAGCCTTGGATCCAGCTGCTGATGGGCAAGCAGGACAGGGGGTGCAGGCTGAGCATGCAGTTGGCAGGGTCCAGATGCCTGGCTCCTTAGGAAAAGTTACAGTGAAAGGCAGGTGGCTTTGGGGACCTGTGGGTACAGAGAGACTTGGAGATATGCTCAGTTAAAGAGTAATGACCGAAGTGCCATGCCTGGAGTGACCCTTGGGTGACAGAGCCCAGAAAAAATACAGGAGACTGTTAAGACCAAAATCAGGGTGGTGGTTACAACAGGAGTTGAGAGGGCTGTGGCAGGACAGGGTGTAGGGACCCTCTGCCTGGCCAGGCTGTCCTCAGCTCTTCAGCTCTGTCTTTGATATGGCCACTCTGTGTCTGTCAGAAGGTCAAGTCAGTGAAATTGCAGCTCCCTGGGCCAGAGGTTCTGCTTTGGGAGCTCTGGAGTGGAGCCCCCCCCCCCCCGAATGCCCTCAGGGACTGGACTGGGTCCTCCTTCAGTGAGAGAAGGACAAGGACATTGCCAGGGGATTATGTGTGGTAATCTGTGGATGCATTTAGCACAGAGCCTGGCATCTGGGGTCACTGCCCTCCACAAGGGCAGCTGCTGCTGTCCCAAGAGCCGTCATCTTCCTCACTGCTGTCATGTTTTTACCACATGAATACTGTGAGCTCCTTGCTCTGCTTTGCTCTTTTTGGGAGTTGGTGAAATCCTTTCAAAGATAAAGCGATGAGGTGAGGCCAAGTGGTGCAGGGCGGCCCTTCTCTGCCTGCCACACAGACTGTGGAAAGAGCTAGCACCTGGCCATTTGTGCAAGAGCTGGGCCTGTGAAGTCAATAAGTGTGTCCTTTAGCAGCATTTGATACCTGCACCTGCTTGGAAAATAGTGTATGAGAAGAACTAGAGCCTGGTGGGTGGCCAACAGCAAACTTCACCTTTCCACTACCCAGTACTGCCCTTGGGCTGTTCTGGATTCTAGATGAGGCCCCACGCCCTCCTGCCCACCTCCTCTGGGCTGCTCCCAGCAGGGTCAGAGCTGGTCCACAAGACTGTCAAGTGCTATTCCTGGCTGCTTGCATTGTTACACTTTCTCTCTTGACAATTTAGAAAACAAAGTGGTTATTTTAATTAAAATAGTATTGGTACTTAGAGGAGGCTCGTTTATCTAGAAAAACAAACCTCACCCTGAACTGTAGGGGCTCAGTATGGCAGCCAAGGTGCTGGCAGCCTGTGGTGGGGGCAGATGTATTCTTTCTCTGCACGGCCAAGTGATGTGCTTAGAACTTATAACTTCTTGGTGTATGTTGACAGCAGCATAGACTTTGTGCCATGTCTTCAGAAGATGCCCCCACTTTCTTCTACTTGGATTTGTTTTCTTCTGCCCAGATGATTCAAGGGCCATGTTCTAATACTCGATGCCTTAGGACAGAGAATCATCTGGTGGGCCTGGCCCAGGGCAGGCAGTGCACTACCCTCCCCTCATTAACTGCTGATCCTGTGGGTGTGCGGTCTGGGTGAGGCCCAGTTAGTGAGGTCTGGGTAGCTCTACTAAGTTCTTAGCAGACCTATTGCTGGTGGTCCCAAGGCCTCACTTTGGGGAGCACCCGTGGAGCATGGAAAGTGCTGCTTGTGGGTGCAGCATTGCTTTTTTTTTTTTTTTTTTTTTTTTAGTGCCTTGCTTTTTCTTGGCTCCAGAGGAATGATGGTGGTGATGATACGTTGGGCTTTACAGAGCCCTGGGCGGTGACTCACCTTGGTGCCTCAGTGTCTCCACCATAGAGATAAGACTCCCTAACACCCCCTTGTGAGGACTTTAGCGTGGAGCAGTGTCATTGGAATGTCATAATCCCATTTTACACGTTTGCCACATTATTTCAGGACAGTATTTGAGCTCTTTGTGCTGGGTATTGGGGCAGAGACCCACATTGCAGGAGCCTGCAGTCTAAGAGGGGAGGTGACTGATTTCCCATTTGGGAAGACTCCTCCTTCTTTGGAGGCCGCAGTCTGATTGTGCAGCTCTGGGAGGGGACACAGACCAGTCCTGAGAGCTGGAGGATGGGAGGAGGTTGACCTCCCTGGGACCCACTCAGATGAGTGGGAGGCGCTGGGCCACTGTGGATGGTGGTGGTGTCCTCCCTGTGTAGATGTGATGACTATGTTCCACATTCCTTAGTTGTCCTCTGGAACACATAGCTCCCTTCTCCCCACCAGCCAGGAGCCAATGTGAGCGCATCTGTGATAGAGACCACTTCCATGGGGCTTCCTCCCAGGTACTGGAAGCAGGGCTCTCTGGTCCTGGTCTGGGTCTCCCTTCCTTGTACCTGTTCTACATGCAGCAGCCAGGACTACTTTCCTAGAGCCAGATGAGACACCTATCAGGTGGCCTTGTCCTCTCCCTGCAGCCTCCTTGCCTCTAGCCCTGTGCTTTGGCTTTCAGGTACTATTTCTTTCTGGGAACCTTCCTTGGACCTCTACCCCTCACATGTCCTGTGCAGAGGCCCCCTTGAATCCCAGGCATTGCTCTGGGTGTTGGGGGGAACAGCAGTGGACTTAAGTCCTAACTCTTGAGGAGCTCAGGTCTTCCGTTGGGCTGAAATAATAAACACAAATATTTAGTGAAATGCCCAGGAAAGGAGGAATCTGGGGTGGGGCAGTGCAGGCCCCTAGAGAAGGCAGGCAGAAGGGCCCTCTCTGACTACCTCCCCACCATCTTGCCTTCCAGTGGATATCCTCATTATGGATGATGACGACGTCCCCAGCTGGCCTCCAACCAAGCTGTCGCCACCCCAGTCCGCGCCCCCAGCTGGCCCTCCAGCCCGGCCGAGGCCGCCTGCCCCCTACATCTGCAACGAGTGCGGGAAGAGCTTCAGCCATTGGTCCAAGCTGACAAGACACCAGCGCACGCACACGGGGGAGCGGCCCAACGCCTGCAGCGACTGCGGCAAGACCTTCTCGCAGAGCTCTCACCTGGTGCAACACCGGCGCATCCACACGGGAGAGAAGCCCTACGCCTGCTCCGAGTGTGGCAAGCGCTTCAGCTGGAGCTCCAACCTCATGCAGCACCAGCGCATCCACACCGGGGAGAAGCCCTACGCCTGCCCCGACTGCGGCCGCAGCTTCACACAGAGCAAGAGTCTGGCCAAGCACCGGCGCTCGCACAGCGGTCTCAAGCCCTTCGTGTGCCCGCGCTGTGGCCGTGGCTTCAGCCAGCCCAAGAGCCTGGCGCGCCACCTGCGGCTGCACCCTGAGCTGTCGGGTCCCGGTGTGGCAGCCAAGGTGCTGGCGGCCAGCGTCCGCAGGGCCAAGGCGCCCGAGGAGGCTACGGCGGCGGACGGCGAGATCGCCATCCCAGTGGGCGACGGCGAGGGCATCATCGTGGTGGGCCCACCGGGCGATGGGGCCCCGGCGGCCGCAGCCATGGCGGGTGCAGGGCCCAAGGCGGCAGGGCCCCGGTCGCGGCGCGCCCCGGCTCCCAAGCCGTACGTGTGCATGGAGTGTGGGAAGGGCTTTGGGCATGGGGCCGGCCTCCTGGCCCACCAGCGGGCCCAGCACGGGGACGGGCTTGGGGCAGCAGGGGCCGAGGAACCCGCCCACATCTGTGTGGAGTGCGGGGAGGGCTTCGTGCAGGGCGCCGCGCTTCGGAGACACAAGAAGATCCATGCCGTGGGCGCGCCCTCGGTCTGCAGCAGCTGCGGACAGAGCTACTACCCTGCTGGCGGGGAGGAGGAGGAGGAAGAGGACGCGGCTGGCGGGCTGTGTGCCGAGTGCCGCGGTGGGGAGGGCCGGTAGGGGCAGGGGAGCCGGGGGGTGGCGGGGCCCCTCGGGCTTGGCGGGAACTACGACGTCCAAGACCCGGAGATCCAGGGACAGTGGGGGTGGGACGGACCGCGGCTTCCTCCGCTCCCCTGACACCGTCCACCCAGGGGTCTAGGGTGAGTACTAGGGCCAGTTCTCTTTGCTTGGAGACTATGCTGGCCCTCCCAGCCCCTGCTCCTACCAGCCTGGCCTACCCTGGCTCTGGTCCAGAGGCAGTGCGAGAGAACTGCAGAGACCGAGTGGCCACTGGACCTGGCGCTAAAGGCCTATTCCTCTTTCCCCGCCGGCGAGTTGGGGATGTGAAAAGGAATGGAGAGAATTGGGCCTTCTGCATTTAGAAGGGCCTGGGTGAGAGAGAATTGGAGCAGGGCCCTTATCTCATTTAGAATTTTCTTTTAGTCACACCCACCGTTCTGACTCTTCCTGCCCGTTATTTTTTCTGCCCTGCGGGTCCCATCTCTCTCTTTTTTTTTTTTCTAGCGAAGTCATTTGTGCCCTTTTGGGTTCTGAGCGAAGCAGAGTCTTGGCCGCTGTTCCTATCCGAACGCAGCCCCTGCGAGGGCGGTGCCACGAGGTCCCCTGGCCGGGGCGAAGTGGGAGAAGGTGCAGGGCAATAAAGCGCACTGTTAGCCGTCCGGCTGGCCTGATTCTTGAGTATGGGAGGGAGAAGGGAGGCGGGTAGGGGCCGCGGGGCTGAGTGTCTAACCTCCTGACAGCTTGTGGCCTGCAGCCACGGTGGGCTTGGTTTCTAGGGAGGACACAGGCCAGCAGAGGGCCAGCACTATTTATGCTGCAGGGCCGGTTGGATGAGCCGGGGAGAAGGGGGGTGGGGTCTCCGTGGTAGCTGCCAGGAGCCCGTTCCACTGTGCCTGGCACTGGCACTCCCTGCCCAGCTGACTTGGTTCCCGGAGTCACTCTCCCACCCGTCCCGCCAGGTGAATCCTGCTGCTGGGTCACATGTGGCCCTCCTCTGAGGCCAGTTCCAGCTTCTGAGGACCCACGTTCCTGGGGCCTTAGGGGCTGCAGCAGAAGCCCCCGAAGGGGTATTTTAAGCCTGCGTGAACAGCTGTGACCATGCAGGAGGTGACTTGTGAGGAAAGGGGGTTTCGTAGCAGAGAGGAGTTGGTGGGCAAGGTTATGCCTACTCTGGGGCCTCCAAAGTCAAGGCCAGGGATTGCTGAGAGGGGTGTGGGCAGCTCCCGAGGAGCTGGAGTAGTTGGAGGTTGGAAGAGTACACTGTCCAGTGGCTGTTGCCTTCTGGGCTAATTGGTGTTAGTGTTCAATTTATTCTGAAACTCAGGTTACTTTCAAGGAGGGGGCTTGGCATGGGTGTAGGTTTGCCAAAACTAAGAGGACATTGCTTTCTGCTCTAGGTCACCCCTTGAAAGCGAGCAGGCCTGGGAGATCTTTGGAGCCTGGGGCAGGAGGGGTGGGCCTGCTGCTCTGGTGGAAGGTAGTAGGTGGGTGTTGTGTCCAGAAGGCATGGTGGCAGTGACACCCCAGAATGAGATAGATTCAGGGCCAGCCTCTGCCCTGCCTGGCATGTAGGGCTGTGTGACCCTGCACCAGTGAACTCACCTCTCTGACCCTGGTTTTCCTCCTTTGAGCGTGATGGGATGAGGCACTGGGGTCCCCCACTTTACAATTAACAGTTCAGCCTGCACCGGATCAGGCACCTGACGTGCTTTGATGTCACATGGTGTCATTTATCAATTTATTTGGGCACTTAGGTGTTCCTGCTCTCTAGTGCTTACCAATGTCCAGGTGAAGTTGGGCAGTCTTTACTGAGCACTTAACAGTGCCAGTGGCTCTGCTAAGTGTAGGGACAGGGCAGTGACCTCAAAGGCACTGGCTTTGCCCTCATGGAGGGTGGGAGGGGTCACATACAGCCCAGGATGGAAGGGACAAGAGAGGATCCCAGAGGTGGGTGTGGAGGCAGTATTGGGAATGGGGGACCTCCACTCCTCTTACCGTCCAGCCTGAGGACATCATTCACCCAGGAATGTTTATTCCATATATCTCCATTTCCCAGATGATGCCCTGGAGAGTGTAGTTCCAGGGAATATTAATGCATTTGAAGCAAGTGGGGTCCTGGGTTCAAGTAACTTGGGAAGATACTGGATTCAAGTTTTCTTTTCTTTTTTTTTTTTTTTGAGACAGAGCCTCAAGCTGTCGCCCCGAGTAGAGTGCAGTGGCATCACAGCTCACAGCAACTTCCAACTCCTGGGCTCAAGCGATTCTGCCTCAGCCTCCCAAGTAGCTGGGACTACAGGCGCCTGCCACAACGCCTGGATATTTTTTGGTTGCAGCCGTCATTGTTTGGTGGGGCCGGGCTGGATTCAAACCTGCCAGCTCAGGTGTATGTGGCTGGTGCCTTAGCTGCTTGAGCCACAGGCGTAGAGCCTAGATTTGCGTTTTCTAATATGTAGAACAGTACTTGGCACACAGAGGGGGCTGAATCAAGATTTTGTTGATGGATGAATCTAAAACCAGCCACCTACCATAGTCTTTAGTTGTGCTTCTGTGCACCTTGGGTGGAGAGGATTGGGTAGGTTGTAACACACAGTGTCCTCTGAATTTAGTCACGAGACATGAGTGTCTGGGACTGCCGTGTACCTGGCTGCCCTTAGAGAAGTGCCTGTGTGTGTGCACACATGTCCATGTGTGAGTGTATGCATGTGTACGTGTGTGCAGAGGCTGCATCTCTGTACATGTGTCCATATATGCTTGTACGTACCTGTCTGTCTGTGTGTGCATGTGTCTATCTTTGTGCCCAGGTTCATGTATATGCATGCGTTGTATTTCTGTAGGTCTGTGTCTCTGTGATCCTGGTAGATGGCATACATCCACCCATCTTCTCCCTTCTACATCCCTCCAGAGAGGATGTGGGCGTGGAGGGAGTTGTCTCTGGCCCCAATGATTTCATCTCTCTCATGGACTTTTATCTATCAGCAGATTCTGCATCTTCCAGTGCCTGTGGGTAGGGGTGGGTCAGATTCCTCAGCACCATGGACAGACACTCTTTGCCCCCCCCCCCCCAGCTGGGTCTCAGAGGAGCTCAGCTCCATCTATATGCATTATTGGAAGTCCAAGATCAAGGTGCCAGCACAATTGGTGTCTGGGGAGGGCTTTCTGCCTGGCTTGCAGACAGTTGCCTGCTCACATGGCAGAGAACATCCCTCTTGTGTCATTTACAAGGGCACTAATCCCACTCATGAGGGATCTTCCTCTCACCTCCCAAAAGCCTCACCTCCTATCATCTAACTAGGGATTAGGCTTCAACATGTGAATTTCTCTGTAGCCCACAGCACTAAGTTTGTCTGCTTTATCCCTGCAGTTCTTCAAGTGTGGCCTTTGCACTGGCACTGGCATTACCTGGAACACGTTAGAAAGCAAATTCTCAGGCTCCAACCCAGACCTACTGACCCAGCAGCTTTGTGGCTGGGTTCTTGTGTTCCATTTGAGTTTGCAACCCTCCCTCCCCAACTGTCAGGACAGGGCAAGTTATGCTGCAAATCATCCTCACAGCTCAGGGGCTCAGGACAATCCTACCATGGCTGCTGGGGGCTCTGCTCCTTGCTATCAACTTTTTGGGACTCACCATCACCCATTACTCATTAGGCCAGGAGAGCTCAGTAAAATGTCTACCCATCTTGAGATCTCACACCAGGAGTGACAGTCACCTCTTCTGCTCACAGTCTATCCCCCCAGCAAAGCACACAGCCACAACTGACTTTCTTTTTTTTTTTTTTTTTTTTTTGAGACAGAGCCTCAAGCTATCCCCCTGGGTAGAGTGCCATGGCATCACAGCTCATAGCAACCTCCAACTCCTGGGCTCAAGCGAGTCTCCTGCCTCAGCCTCCCAAGTAGCTGGG
>CAUYQV010168174.1:0-20401 GCA_963574575.1 Galagoides demidoff | reverse complement strand
CCACTTACTCTCAGCTACTGATGGACACTCACTGTCCACAGGGGGAGAAATAAGAGAAACATCCTGCAAATAGTTTCCACTCTTCCTCATATTGGCTATTAACCCCTTGACATAAGAACTGTGCATCGATGCGAGTTGAATTTTTATTGAACATTTTACCAACCACTATTTTATTTGAAATGACTTCCCTCATTTTCTTTAGGGAACAACAGGTACCTGAGTTTTAAAGGCATCTGCTGCAATGCCAGTTTGTTATCAGAGGCCATGAAAATAGAGTATAAATGTTGGGCTAGGCACACTTCAGAGATATGTAACAACCAGCACTGGAACTGAAAATCATCATTTATGTCGTAGCAAACAGTCTAGGTCTCCTCTGATTGAAGTGTACAGCTGTCTTGCAGTGTTAGAAATCAGAACTTAAGGTAACCGAAGGGAAAATAACAAAATGAAATTGTAAGAGTCGCATTCCGAGGCTGGCTTGGGAATGCCCACTGACAGAAGATGAACAGATGGACGTTCGTCTTCCATCTGAACAAGCTGGAATAAGTTAGTTCTTATTCTGGGGACATTTTTGATATAAAAGCATCCAGAATATAATAAACCATAAGCCACATAGTATTTGTGAGATTAGTGATCTTTAGGTATTTCTGCTGCTAACAGAACTTCATATTATATAAAACAAAAGCAATCCTTCTTTTCTTCTGTCCTTCCTTCTTTCCTTCCCACCTTTCCTCCTTTCCTCCTTTTCCCCTTTCTTACTTTTTTTTGGACAAAATCTTACCCTGTTGTCCTAGAGAGAGTGCCATGACGTCAGCCTAGTTCATAGCAACCTCAAACTTCTGGGCTCAAGTGATCCTCCTGCCTCAGCCTCCAGAGTAGCTGGAATTGTAGGCATCCACCACCATACTTGGCTAAACTTTCTATTTTTTTTCAGTAGAGATGGGGTCTCCCTCTTCCTCAGGCTGTTCTTGAATTCCTGACCACACGTCCTACCTCAGCCCAGAATTCCTAGAATCCAGAGTTCTAGGATTACAGACATGAGCCACCAACCTCGGCCATCTAAAACAAATTTCACCACTTGTTTGTGGACACTTTGTTGGATCAAGATATTTTTGGAAGTTAATTTTGACCCTTGAAGATGCCTTTACAGTTAGATAAGATGAATATTTAATTCCACTTCTCTGATGAGATAACAGGCTAAAGCAAGTGTCTGGTAGTTGAGTTGTGGACTTTCACCTTTGGGTTTCTGTTAGAAGCCTGGCTGTACCACTAAGTAGCCATTATTTCCACTGCATTAAGTGGTAAGGGCCAGTATGATATACATTTATCAAGAGATACATGGCAAGGGACTGGCAATTGTAGGGGCTGGGTAGGGCACTCTGAATCCACCTGCAGGCCTTCAGGAAGGCTAACTGAAAACACAGGGAGGATCTGATGCTGTGGTATGTGGGGAAATTCTTTTTTTTTTTTTTTTTCAAGACAACTTCTGCGGTTGAACTGATTAAATTAGTCTCACCCATATTATTGATTATAACTCCTTTACTTAAAGTCAGTTGATTACAGAGGTTAATCACATCTATAAAATACCTCCAGGGCCACCCCTAGAATCAGTGCTTGACTGAGTAACTAGTGATGATAGCCAAGCCAACTCACACATAAACCTGATCATCACATCTCTTTTTGAGCTTTAATTCTTTGTTAGTAAAGGGAGGATTAGAAGAGTATCCTTCTAAAAGTAACCTTACACCATTAACAAGGTAATAACAAGATCGTTGATTATTCATTGAGGTCCTTACAATATATAAGACACTGTTCTTACTGCTTAATTATTATTACACATTACTGTGCTTCTATTGGCAATATAAATGTGAATCAAATATAAGTTACTTAGCACAGGATTTAACCCGTAAGTAAGAGTTTATTAAAAGTGAGATGCATGTTTTAAGTCCTTTATAGCACTTTTCATAACATATCATTGTTTTATGCACTTGTTTAGATGTTTGGGGGGTGTTTTTTAATATCCTTTCTAATTATCTGAGAGAGCAGAGATCAAGTCTTAGCTCACTCATAATCTTTGTGATGCCCAGAGCAGGTTTTCAACAAATGCCTTTTCAGTGAATTAAGGCATATATTAAGTAGAAAGGTTTTGCTAAATCAACCATGGCATTCCTGCTTGCCGAGTGACACAACGTGGCTTGTGCCCCAAAACAAAGGGAGTCACAGAGTAGTTTAAGACCTGGATGTGAGGTTCACTCACTATATCTATTGTATGATCAGCAGTGTGGACCTTCTTTCTTAGAAGGCTTTGATTTAAATGCCTCAGAATCATCATTTTGAGTCAGCTGCTATTTCTTTACTAATTTCTGAGAGTTCATATGACAGAGCAGTGAAGAGCTGAATTTTAGAACTTTGGCATAAGTTCAAATTTTTGACTTAATTCATTCACCCTCCCAAACCGATTTTGATTGATTCTTATTTTGGTTTAACTTGCATTAGCTTGGACAGACAGACAGATTATTACACAAAGTACACATAAATGCTTATTCCTAAATAAGTATAAAAATAAAGTTAAATCTCCTATTTATCTGTTGCTATTTAGAGAGTACTTTTCATGAAGAAGAAGCTTTCTTTTTTTTTTTTTTCCAGTTTTTGGCTGGGGCTGGGTTTGAACCCACCACCTCCGGCATATGGGGCCAGTGCCCAACTCCTTTGAGTCAAAGATGCCACCCAGAAGTAGCTTTTCCCTTGGACCAAAAACAGGCAGGAATTGTGCTTGGTGTTTCTGGGAGACTGTTAGAGGGTTTTGGAAAAGATAGGTTTAAATACTATGATGGGGGAGCTTAGAAAGATTAAGAGAAAAATTTGTAAATAAGTTTGTAAGAAAATAAAATCTTGGGACTGTTTCATTTTGATATTTTGTAAATGGAAATCCTTTCCCCCTGAAACTCCATTTGGGAAAAATCATTGTAGTGCCATGTCTTCCCTGAGATTTGGGGGTAGCAATTGATGTTTCTTCATTTTCATTTTTCAAAGTATACCATGGTGCTTATTATTAAATAGTTGCAAGTGAACAATAATAATTTAAAAATCAGCTGGACAGAGTTATCCCAAGCCTGTAATCTCAGCAATTTGGGAGGCTGAGGGAAGAGAATTGCTTGACCCCAGGAGTTCAAAACTATTCTGGGCAACCTAGCAAGACTTCATTTTCACAAAAAATAGGAAAAATCAGCCAGGTATTGTGGCAGATGGCTATAGCCCCAGCTACTTGAGAGGCTGAGGCAGGAGGATTGCTAGAGCCCAGGAGTTTGAAGTTGTGTGAGTATGTGATTTCACTCCACTCTAGTCCAGGAAAGAGTGAGACCTGCAAAAAAAAAAAGAAAGAAAGAAAATTAATTTAGGCCAAGCATATACACTGCTTGAAGGTCACTGCCCATAAAAGCACCTGCAACTTTTATAAGAACATATTTTTGTAAGGCCTAATTTAAAAATTATTATTAATCTTTAGGAATATTCATCTGGTTTCTGGGCTTGGAAAGAAAGCTCTTTCCAGAGACTAAATGTGAATGACTTTAAAAAGCTCCACAAATCTATGAACTCAAAATTCATTTGTTTTGATTAAATAAATCTAAAGTTCTTAAATATTCAGGGATTAGAAAGACCGGAACCAAACGACATCAGCTCATCTGCTCAAGAACTGAACCCAACCAGTCTCCTTGCCCTGCCTGCAAGACACACATCATGCACTTCTCACACAACATCGTAATAGGAGGGGGCAGAAATGCTGGGGTTTGGACACCTATCTGAGTCCTTAGGACCACAAGTCTCTGAGAAGTCTGAATAGTGTTTATCTGATGTTTCCTTTTTAACTTAATTAGTTGTCCGCATTTGCAAATTGGCAAATTCTTAATGCACATCTAGATTTCCACCTGATTATGAAAAATATGGAGCCATATAGCTCTTGAAGCCATGACCTTGTCTGCCTGCAGTCCTTGCTTGAGCTGAACTGACATAGCCCATTAGATGGGAACTGCAGTCTGAGTTGGTTACACTCCTCTCTGTCCCCTTTTGCTCCGACACCAGGATGAAGGGCACGTGGTATTCTTTGTGTTGCCCCTTTCCTTACACCAAAGCTCAGTGAAATAATAGAAGCTGCAAGACCAGAATTCTAAGAGATTATTTGAGTCTTTGTGGAAATCAAGGGTATCTCTTGACAGACCATTAATAAAACAAACATTTTCTCTGTCAAAAGTGTTTATTCTAAGACCCACTGATGTTCATTGGCTCATGGAACTAAAAGGGTCATTTTAGCTTTTGGCAAAGTGGGATCCTGAGGGATTTCAGGGGCTGGTTTCTCTCCATCTCCCAGTTCTTTGTTCTGTGTTCCATTCTCATGAAGAATTCTATCTCTGTAGCCACCACTACCTCCTTTATATCATTCCAGGTTTAAGTCCAGCAGATAAAATCATTCCAACAAAAGCCACAGGTATGAGCAGAATTGATGCCCTGTTGCCCATTGCCGAATCAGTCTTTCTGTGGATGTGGGCTGGATCGTGCTGCTTGGCCAGGCCTAAGTCCTGTTCCCACCTCTGGACCTGTGGTAGGGATTAGTTCAGCCTGAACACAAGCTGCAAAATGTAGGAACTTTAGTTTCTCAGAGGAAAAACTCACTGAGTTTTCACCTGGAAAAAGGAGTATGGAGGGCGGAGAGGCAGAACCAATGACCCCTTTGCATTCCAATGGCAGCTCACATTTCTCAGAAGACTCAGTATCCACCAGCCTTCTGTCTGAATGTCCAGTCTGCCACCTGCTCCATGCCAGGCATCACGGCAAGGCCGAGAGCCAGAGGAAACTCCCCTGTAAGGATCTGTCAGTTTGATTCGGGACAAAGAAGCAAAACATTTGCTGTGTTCCTATTCTTAAAGAAGTTCTGAGAGGATTAGTAAGAAAATGAATCAGATCCAGATCTCCATGGACTTATACACAGGCTATCAACTGTGGACAAGCAGCATGGAATATTAAAAATTCACACTGAAGTGTGGCAAAGTCCATAACAAAAAATACCCTTTATGTGCTGTAGAAACACAGAAGAGAGAGAGCTAGTCCACCTTTCGATTATATTACTGTCTACCCGTTAATAGCCACTGCACCTCTGTGGTGTGCAGGTGTTATTAGTTCCCTATTGTCACAGCGGGCTCCACAGTGTTGAAGGCAAAATGAAAATTGGGGGCCCCATCTTTTAAACAGCAGGAAAAACATGTCTCCAAATGCACTAAATTATAAAGTGTTTGCCTTCCTTCCTCAGTCTTTCTCCTAACATGACATGATGCGTTAAATTTGCTATTTAATGTCATTAAAGTAGAGAAAATTTTAAATTTAAATTATTGGTCGGAATTTTATTATTCATATTTGTATTACAATGACAGATTCAAATGCAGATAGAACAGGATTTAACTTGTCTGTGGAATCTCTTAAATTAAGCCATTTGTGTTTGGTAGTCATGCATGCAAATGTATTTTGCTCTTAACAGAATGGTGGAAGCACAGAATGAAATTAATTCAACTACCTTGCTTCCTTTCTCCGCATAGGTGAAGTCTCATGATGCTCCCCACCTTTTGGCTTTGCAGATGAGTAAAAACAGACTGAAAGGAAAGGAAGCTGTGGATTGCCCTTTCTCTCTCTTTACTCCGTGTCACCATTATCAGTGTAGCTGGTTGGAAGAACAGCAGTAAGAATCGTAGGGGTTCCTTGGTTGGTTGTGCTTTTAGGACACTGCTATCCTTTCTCTGCATTTGAAGCAAGTTGCAAGTACCTCCCCTGCTGCGCACAACCCCACCAGACTTTACTTACATGAATCAGCAATATAAAGTTGACGCTATTAAGAATTTCAAGGCAGCAACCTCAGAGCAAGCTCAGGGGCCCTCTGAGGTGGGGTCTCATGTGAATGCACACACCCTAGAAGCTGGCCCTAGTGGTGGTGGCCGATGTTTCTTTTCCCTGAAGAAAGTTTCTTTCCCTAAAAAAGAAATCATTATATATAATTTATAATGCATGTATTATGCATTTATAATAATACACTTTTTCTGTAATGTCTTTGTATGGTTTTGATATAAGGGAATTGCTGGTCTCAGAATGAGTTTGGAAGTGTTCGCCACCTCTTCTCCTCCTCCTTCCTCTTTATTTTTTTTTCCTTTCTTCTTCTCTCTCCATCCTCATCCTCCTCTTTCTCCTACCTTTCTTCATCTTCATTTTCTCCTTCTTGGAAGTGTTAGTGTAGAATAAGTTTTAATTATTTACATGTTTAGTAGAATTCAACAAACAAGCTATCTGGGGCTGTGATTTTCTTTATGGAAAATTTTCCAATTACAAGACCAGCCTGGGCAAGAGTGAGACTGCATCTCTAGGGCATTGTGGTGGGTGTCTGTAGTCCTAGCTACTTGGGAGACTGAGGCAAGAGGATTGCTTGAGCCTAGGAGTTCAAGGTTGCTGTGAGCTATAACTCTATGGCATTCAACCCAGAGTGAGACTCAAAAAAAATTATTATCTTTTATATGTGTTTATAGTTGTAAATTTTCCTTGATTGTTGCTTCAGCTGCATCTCATAGGTTTTAATATGTTGTGCTTTTGTTTTTACACATAGCAATGTAGTTTGTAACTTTACTTATTAATTATTTGACCCATTGGTCAAGTAGGAGAGTATTGTTTAATTTTGTGAGTTTCCTAAATTACATTCCATTAATAACTTTTAAATATAATTTAATTTTATCTGTGGAGATACTTTGCCTTTTTTAACCCTTTTAAGCTTATGGGGGTTTGTGTTATGGCAAACATACAGTCTATCTTGGAGAATGTTCAGTGTGCACTTGAGGAAAATATATATCCTAGAGCATTCTATAGACACCTGTTTGATACAGTTGTTTTATAATCGTATTTAAGTCTCCTATTCCCTTGATAATAATTTGTCTAACTTCTCTAAACTATATTAAAAGTGGGTACTAAAATCTATAAATATTATTTTTGAATGATTGTTGATGGAGTGATTGATTCACACATTTTGGGATCTCATTGTTTGATTGCATTTATTATTGTTTTCATTCTGATAGTTTGACACTTTTATCATTTTCAGATGACTTCCTTTGTTTATGGTGACACCTTTTGCCAAAGTCCCTTTTGCTTGATATCACTACATTCACTCCAGATCATTTTTTTAAACATAGCTTTGCTGGCTATGGAATTATTAGCTGACACATGGGCTATAATTTCCTGTTTCTTTTCATGTCCCACACATTTTTGTTGAAAACTGAATATTTTAAGTAATACAATGCGACAACTCTAGAAATCAGATTCCCATTATTCTCCACAGTTGTTACTTATTATGTGTGTTATTGCTGCTGTTGTCCTTGTTACCACCATTTATTTGTTTAGTAACTTTCCTGGACTACTTCTCTAAAGTCAGTATCTCAAGATTTGTGTGTGTGTGTGTGTTTTCTAAAGTCTCTCCTTGATTAGATCAGAAATTAGTTTTTGTAAAAGTGTGTAAATAAAAGACATGTACCCCCTAATATTTTGAAATCAAAAGACAAAAACAAAATATATACCATGGAATACATTTCAGCCATAAAAAGATGGTGATCTAGTATCTTTCATAACAACCTGGGTGAAATTAGAGACTGTTATACTAAGTAAAGTGTCACAAGGATGGAAAAGCAAACACCGTATGTATTCAATACTAAATTGAAACTAGTTAGGCCAGACACAATGGCTCATACCTATAATTCTAGCACTCTGGAATGTGAGGTGGTAGATTGCTTGGGCTTAGGAGCTTGAAATCTGCCTGAGCAAGAGCAAGACCCCATCTCTGTTAAAAATAGAAAAACTAACCAGAGACAGTGCTGAACACCTGTAATCCAAGCTACTCAGGAGGTTGAGGCAAGAGGATTGCTCAAGCCCAAGAGTTTGAGGTTGCTATGAGCTATGATGACGCCATGACACTTTAGGCAAGGTGACAGAGTGAGACTATCCCAACAACAACAACAACAAAGTAAGTAAGTAAATGAATAAATAAATAGGAACTATTTGGTCAGCCCTTTTGTGCTCATATGGAAGCAAAACTCAGTGAAATTCAAGTGAGTGGGAATAAGAAGAGGATAGGTCAATCCCTACCCAATGGGTACATCATATGGGTACATTGCACACTTTCTGGGTGAGGCACACAATTATAACATGGGCTTAAAATATACAAGAATACACTATGTATCCAAAAAGTGTGTACCCTGATAATATTCTGAAATTTAAAAAATGAAATAGAAAGAAATAGACATTCCATTAGTGCCATCAACCAATGCCCCTCCTCACCTTCACCCTTGGAGTTCTGTGTGCCTTCGGAGTCTTGCAGATAATTATAACTCTGCCCTTGCTCTCACTTTCTGCTTGCGTGGAGCCATTGGTGAGCCAGACAAGAGAGATCAGGGCCTTCTGAGCCTGTGCACAGCCCTACATATGCAGGTGGCCTTCTATTTTCCCAAAAATACATAGGATCTCACCATGGCCCTGTGAGCATATCATTCCCAAGATTTTCCTTCCCAGATTTTTTGTTAGCTTCTTGTTAGCTCCAATTGCTACCATGGCCTCAGGCAGCTGCAGTGTCATACACCTGTGTCAGATAGCTTTTGACAAGTGTTGCTGGAGACGGATAGGGGGATAGGACTATTCTCTGACAGAAAGTTCTAAATAGAGTAGATAAAAAACAACATGGATAATAGAGATTTTTGTTTTCAGGGAGCTGAAAGAAAGATCAAAATAATAATTCTCCAGAAAGTGGGTTTTGAGGGGTCCTCCAGCATGATTTCCACCCTCTGGTTGGGGTTCTCCAGTGGTAACCACACCCATTCTGGTTACCAGGCTGTGAGTTTTTGAGGTTTGAGAGTGGGATGGTGAAAATACAGCAAGTCAAAACATTACAAAATTCATTGTCATACTGAGGTCCAGGAGGGTTCTCCTTAAATAATCCTGAGATAGCTGCAAGCCTTTTGTTAGTTTCCAAGTTCCAAAAGAGTTGATTTTGACAATTGTTGCCAGTGTGCTTATGGCTTGGGTGGAAGAGTGAATTTTTGGGAGTCTGTCATTCTAGGAATGCATCTCCAATCCCTTGATTTTTAAATTTTGCTAATGAATCAAGTGAGATAATAAAACACTTCACCAGCCTACTAAGAACAGTGTGCACATAATTTTGCCTGCTGGCTGGTCAGTTTACCTTGTTATTTACGGGAAGATGGAAACAACAACAAAAACAGTTCAAAAGGTAGTTCTCAGCCACAGGTAAGAGGGCGACTAAGAATATTTCTGACGATCCTCCCAGTGACACATGAAAAGAGCATGAAATTAACAAATAAGCTCATATCCTCCTTTGTGTGTTCATCTTTTTTGTAAGATCAGCAGGCTGCCGTGGTTTAGAATAGTGCTCTAAGGGCAGCAGCAGAGTCATGTGAGCTGACTTGAAAAGGAGACACATGAAAAACCTGGAGGACTTCAAAGCTCTGTCTCCTTGGGATTTGTTGGCAAATTTCCAACGAATTACGGGGCATGAATGCCCTTCCCTTGTTGCCAGGAGCCAAGCATTTAAGTATAAGCTGCCACTCAGTTTGGATGTTATTAAAAGTGTGCTGGAGCTTTAAACAGCAGGTTCTTGGGTGGTCAGACAAGGAACTGAAAGATTCACCATTGAGGAACACAGAGCCACAAAAACAGACTAGGATGGGTGACTATTCTTTTGTGAAAAGAGAGCCAGAAGAAAGAAAACCTGCTTGCCATCCTAAGGGGCAATTCCTCCATGTTCCTCCCAGGGACACACTTCAAGCCACACCAGGGAATACCCTGGCCAGAGGCTTTCCATTGACACAACCCTTTTGAGCCAATAGGACAACCAGGATGAAATAAAGAGTACATGCCATGTTAAAGTATTCAGAGTTCATTGATAAACATAAAAAGATCTACAAAAGATAAGACAAGGCTTAACAGTAGAGGGGTAGCAGAACAGGCTCACCAGGCTTTACTCCAATTTCTACTTCTTACATATCTAAAGCTACCTTTTTCCCAATTCTTTCTTAATTTGCATAAGCAAAGCAAACTTCACATTAATCCATAGCATAACTGAGTGGCCCATTACAACATTCTATTTTAAAAGTTAGTCTCCCCAAATCAATCCACCTAAACTACTCAAGATAGATATCCTTAGGATGGGAGGTAAATTTACCAAACGGTAAGAATGGGAGATAGTAAGTCAGGCAGGCCCTAAACTGACCACATCAGCTGTGTCCAGTCTGCCCCTACCGGCCTCACTCCATCTTATTCTCACTCCTTGTGCTTTCACAGAGCCCCTCTCCCCTGTTGATCCATCTGCCTTTGAATAAGCTCATTCCCACTTTAGTCTTCTCTGTCCCTATGCTTTGTTTAGTCAATTTTTAAGTGCTTCCTTCAGGGTTGCTCTCTGAATAATAGACAGAGGCTGCTTTTTGCTTTTCAGAGATCCCCTCATTATGGCCTAATTTTGTCTTTCTTCATAACAGTAACTTAGACATTTATTTTTCCTTTCTAATTGGAGGTATGGCATGCATTTCCTGTTGACTATATAAAAGCCTTTGTTCTTAACCTTTTGTTCCCACCACGCAGATTGTGTATTGATATTAATTAGACAGGTTATTTTTTTTTTCTTCATTTCTGTTTTGGCTCCTTCAATTAAGAATTACCACCTTTAGTCAAAGTCCTGTAATGTGGCATCTTGAAGCTTCAAACTTTCTGCTCGCTTCCTGGTGTGGTGACATTGCTGGGGGGTTTTCTCCTTCTTTGCCCTTGTGTCACATGTCGCTGTCACCCACCAACTTAGGACCCACTCTGGGAAGACCATGAATGTGTGTCAGACCTGAGATCCTGTTTAAGCATTGCCTTTATTGTCTTGTTTTCTTTATTTTGATCTCTGTAAGAAAAAAGACAACCTTTATTTCTGCACTGATGCACAGCTTGAAGTTTATTTTTATTTTTTTTTATTAAATGACAGCTGTGTACATTAATGCAAACATGGGGTACAGTGTAGTGTTTTCATATACAATTTGAAATATTTTCATCAAACTGGTTAACATAGACTTTGTGTCATATATACCCAGAAGATCAAAAATCACATTACAATAAAGATATTTGTATCAGAATGTTTATTGCAGCCCAATTCATAATTGCCAGGTCATGGAAGAAGCCCAAGTGCCCATTGATCCACGAATGGATTAATAAACTGTGGTATATGTACACTATGGAATACTATGCAGCCCTAAAGAAAGAAGGAGACTTTACCTCCTTCATGTTTACATGGATGGAACTGGAAAACAAAGTATCACAAGAATGGAAGAAAAAATATCCAATGTACACAACCCTATTATGAAACTAATTTATACCTTTTATATGAAAGCTATAACCTAATTCTAGCCCACGAATATGGGGAGGGGATGGGGGAGGGGAGAAGGGCAGATGGGTGGAGGGAGGGTGATTGGAAGGACCACCTCTATGGTCTGTCTTACAAGGGTATAAGTGAATCTTTCTAAAACAAGAGTATAAATGTCTAAACACAATAACTAAGTAAATGACAAAGTCTATGTTAACCAGTTTGACGAAAATATTTCAAATTGTATATAAAAACACTACACTGTACCCCCCATGTTTACATTAATGTACACAGCCATCATTTAATAAAAAAAGAAAAAAAAAAGACTGATTAACTCAGGATAGGATCCAGACACTGATATCTTTTTAAAGTTAACCTACCCTAAATTATTTGAGGGACATTACCAGTGCTTTGCCGAAATCCAAAGCCTTAATTATTTGGTCTTATTTAGACAAAACATAGCTTCAGATTAGTGTGGCAATCAATTATAGGTGATTAGTTCAATAAGATGAATTATTGTCAGGAAAAATAGTTAGCTTAAACTCTTATTGTATTAATTCTTGTCCTTGGCTGCCTAGTGGAATCACTAAGTACACTTTACAAGACATGGAGACTTGGCCATAAATTACTACGGAGAACATTATTAATGCTTTGTTGGAATCTAAGGCCTCAACTTCAACACTTTTTAAATGATTCAGTTTAAACCCCAAAACAGATAGATTTTTTAAAAATTGATTTTCTATTCAGATAATCATGAACAGTGCACAGAATAGCAAATCATTTTTCTAAATATTGTGCATAGGGAAATGGCTACAGATGAGGATAAAACCTACAGGCTGAAATTCCTGAGAATGTTGTAAAAATTCAATGAAATAGGTATGTATTCTTCCTAAAGAACACGGATACCTACTCAAGGGATAAGTGAAGAAAATTCACCGAAGAATCTATTAACACAGGTGTGGGCAGCATAAATAAAACAATAAAAAAAGGTAAAGTAGACCAGGACTAGTCGCAACAGGGAGGAATGACAGCAGGGGACAGGAGAGACAGGTATTTATGGAACTAGCTGAGCACTGAAATGAGGAAGGACTTCCTATAGCCATGAGTAGAGGAACACAGTCATGGCCAAAATCGTAACCTGAAAGGAAGGAGCAGGGGATAGACACTCTGACACCTTTTTCCTCCCATCACCTGCTGGACACTTTGATCAGGCAGGGTACAGAGCAAGACACAGAGAGAGGGAAGTAGATGTTCTGGAGGGACAATCAGAGAATATCCAGCACAAGATGAGAGCTACTTTAATCCAAAAGGTATTTAGTAATTATTTTTAATTTTAAATGAAAACACATCATGACAGTGGAAACTATCATTCTGTGTGATACTATAATGGTGAATACATGTCTTTATACATTTGTCAAAGCCCATACAAAACAGCGAGTCCTAGGTACTCTATGGCTTTACCATGTTGTGACTTACCATACTGGCTCCTCATTTATAACAAATGTGCCACACTAACACCATGTGTTTGAAATAGGGAAAAGTAGTGCCGGATGAAGAAGTCCTGGAGTACTCTTTACTTTTTGCTCAATTTTTTTGTAAACGTAAAACTGCTTTAAAAATATATGTTAATTTTTAAAAGGGTCTTTTTCAAGACCAGTATTCATTGAAAATTTCCAGGCATCCCCCAAATTCCACCATCCTGCTGTACCTCTGAAGATGAGGTAACAACAATGTAACTATCTTATAACAGTGAGTTACAAGAGATTGGTTCTCAAGCGTGGGAAATACAATTCCCAGATGCATTTGTGGGAAACCTCCCATTGCAGAGAATTACTGTAATTTCCTCATCTAAAGTCTCCATTTCCCTCTCCCTTGATTCATTAATTCAGAAAACACAGAAGAACTTTGCTTCTCACTGAAAGTTCTTACTAACGTATTCCATTACAGGTAAGCAATCTTGCTTTCATAATATTTTAAGTGTGAAAGTTCTTTGCCCTTTAAAGGCATTGAAACATAAATTTAAAAATTTTTTCATAGTTGTTATAATAACAAAACATATCTCTTGCTTATAATTTTTCACATAGTGAAGGAGGAAACAAAATATATTTTGAATTAAAAATATATAATGTGGCAGAAATAGATCAATTTTTTTAAAAAGTCACTAATTTCTACATGGTTTATTATATTCTCATGGTAATACTCAAAACTATTATAATATGCACATAATACACCAAAACAATGAGATTCTATATATTGGTATCTTATATAAGTGTTTTAGTATTTTATACTATTTTGATATGACAGAACCGTGTTTGTGAAATTCTGTTCTCTTTATGTAATAGACTTTAAATTTTAAGCTCACAATGGTAGATTCCATGAAGCTTTCTGTTTCAAAGCAGATGTAAGGTTCCAGTAATGGAAGTTTGAGATTGGTCCTGAGGCTACTGGCCCTAGGAACAAGTGCAGCTGTCTCTTTCCTAGAGTAAGGTGACCAGACGTCCTGCTTTTGGAGGGACAGTCCTAATCTTTAACAATTTGTCCTGCATCCTGCAGCCTTTTAAAAAAGTCCAATCTTTGGAAAGAATGCACGACAAGCTAGGGAACGCGGGAGAACAGGAACGGTTTTTGGCTGACATGTGGTTATTTCACCAGGATATGACCTTTATATTATTTTTGTTAATTTTATAATGTTAAACTTTAATAATAACAAATAATCGTTGAGAACTGATTATCGAGAACTGCTTATCAAAGTTTGCATTGTTGTCAGGCCCTCCCCGGAGGCCCCGCCCTCCCCCCTTAATGGTGTCCCGCTTTACCAATGTTAAAATCTGGTCACCTTATCCTAGAGTGCAGGTTAGATTTAGGCCTCCCTTCCTTCTCCTGCCCTCTCAGCACCAATGCCTGCTTAATCCAAACACCCTTTCCCTCTGCTCAGGAGAGGGCTCCATATATGGTATTCTCCAATAGGCCTGGCTTTTGTCTCCCCAAGAGTTATCAACAGCAGAGAGCACAGAACCCCCAAGCTTGGAGCTGCTGGCCTCTAGCAGAGACAGCTTAGCCGCTGCAGTGCCTCTGAGAGATTCATAAACGAGGGCAGTTCATAGCGTTTATGACTTTGGTGATAAGACGGAGTTCTTAGTCACAGAGCAGTGTTTTGAGTGCGTTCCTATGACACTTTTTGTTCACTCATGTGCATAAACACAAACCATTCAAGGAGACAGATGACTCTGGTTTTATCAGTGCTGTTTGTGTGCGCACCCTGGTCCCAGAGAGGCCGGGGAAGAAACTGGCACGGAGTGTACCGCGATTTCTGGTTTGCAGCTGCAGCTGTTGTTTTCAGGGCCTGATGCCTTTCACGAGCTTTTCTCCTCATTCATAGCTATTCAGTGATTTTTCTTGTAATTGCTTACCCCCAACACTGTGCTGGTTTATCTAGCCCTGTGACTGCACAGCAGGTAAAATCTTCTACAGGATTTTAACTCAGACGAGTAGTGACTGCACTGTTGAGGGGAAAAAAAAGCTGGAGAGGGTCCTTCCTCTTTAACGCTTTCTACGATTGACAGTATTTCAAAGAATATTTCAAAACCTCAACCCAGGACTCAGCCCTTTGGCCAAAGGGAGATCATAATGACAGCTGAGCCATCTAAGAATTACTTATACAGTCCCTTATTACTTAAGGAGGTACATTACTTTTGGCCAGGGATGTAGGTTTTATCAAATTAAGATGCATGATAATATCTTAGTAGGGAATGGGTTCAGAAATCACTTCACAATTTGTTCTTGGCAAAAGTACTAAGGGTTCTGGAGCTTTGCAACACCCTGGAAAAACATTTAAGGGAAGGAATGCAGGATGCAGAAGGGAAACAGATTACAGCTCTACAAGCGTAGACTGGAATATCTCATCCCCTGCAGCCAGTGTTGGTGCTTGTTCCTGTAGATCTTGAGAAAAAGATGAAGAACTTCCAGGAGCAGTTTTGGAAGTATGTCAATTACTTCATTTTCCCCAGTAAAGGAAGAGAAAAGGAAGGAGGAAAAAATTAACTTTTTATAAAAATATAGGCATAACACATTCAGGAAGGAAAATATGCATACCTACTATAAAATCCCTCTTTGATACTTTATAACTAAAGTATAAGGATAACCACAAGCAACAACACACCTTATATGCAATAGGAGAGGGAAGCGGGAAACATACACACTGGTTCATGTGTCTACGTGTAATTTTGAACACACACACACAAACAGGTTAGTCCTAAAGCCTAAGTGAGGTTTTAGCTTTAATAACTTTGGAAATACAAATGCTGCAAACTTTTTTTTAAAGCACCATTTGAAAGCTTCCTTATTTAGTTTATTTGACACTCGTTTAGTTTTATGAACATTGAATATTAGGTTGTTAATTTTAACTCTGATTCAGTCAGCATTTGCCATTGTGCACATATGGAAATAAAGCAATAAGGAAAATCCACAGCAACAAATCCGAGACGGGTTTTAGAGCTTCCTCCTCTCAGGATCCAGGCCTGGGTCCTTGTCTCTCGGCATTTTTGGTTTGGCTATTTTTTACCTGGTTGAGTGACCAACCCTTATTCCTCTCCTGTAGCCAAACTTAGGAGAACATTTCTAGTGAGCACATCATCAGGGCAACAGGAAGGGGACCACTCCACTCCAGCCGCCTTCTCTCAGAGCCTCGTGTCCTGGCTGTGGTAGAAAGAGCATCACGTGGCAGCTGCTGTTTCTATCAGTTGCTGTCAGAGGTCACCTGCACCCTGTCAGGTGGCACTTTAGACTTGCAGGTTTTATTTCTGCTTTTTTGCCTTTTTGTTCTCCCGGCAGGCAGTGTACTAGTTCTTCAGCAGACCATTAGGACGGCAGCTTGTGATGATGTGGTACATGGTCAGACTGGTAAGTCTCGTGGATCTGAGTCACTACTTCTGCTGTAAAATGAGCTCTTTGGTCAGAAGCCATATCGTGTGGGATACCAAGATGGAGAATGAGGTATTCCATAAATACGCAGTTGGTTTGCTGGCAAATGGATTGTGGGGGAGGAAATACAAATTCATATCCACAGTATCTTTTCCAAAGGCAAATTTTTCTCCTTTTCCAGGATGTCTGGGGCCCAAGGTAAATTATTCTACCGCTGAGTGGCCACTAGTCACATTAGGAAATGGTGCCGCTGTAGCAATTTTTGTAGAGAAGGGGCTTTTCTGTTGTTTAGGCTGGTCTGTAACTCCTGACCTCAAAGATCCTCACACCGTAGCCTCCCAAAGTACTAGGATTACAGATGTCAGCCACCATGCCTGTCCCCAAG
Source organism: Galagoides demidoff (assembly GCA_963574575.1). NCBI lineage: Eukaryota > Metazoa > Chordata > Mammalia > Primates > Galagidae > Galagoides > Galagoides demidoff. Next base: position 3,671 of record CAUYQV010168174.1, on the reverse strand, counting down.
CTGCCTATCTTCTATCCAGTGCAACATCTCCCTGTAGAAACTATTATGAGAGAGAAAGGGTTGATTTAGTCCTGAGGTAAGATGATGATGAAAGCAAATTGCTTTATGTTCAGTAATTATTATAAAGAAAAAAATACGTCCCAGATAAATAGCTATATACTCCATTACTAGGGGTTAAACTAATTTACTCCAATAAAGATTCCACATCTGGAACAACAAATGAAATTAGAGTCAAGATTAATTTCATAACCATCAACTGATATTCTACAAGATCCATATATCTTCTGCACAAAATAAATAGATGAGTTAAAGGGGAATGTGGTTTACAAAAAGTTAACTCTGCATCTTTATGTGTTTGATAGTGGCAGTAGTCCACAGTTGGCCAGGACATGGCATTAATTTTCATGTGCTGCTTTCCCAGAGGGAGGTCCTTCCTTAGCTTGTACTTTTCCATTCCTACTATTGTGGCCTCTTCTACAGGTCAGAAAGCCTGTGCAGGGACGCTGTCAATTGCTGGGTACATCTATTCCAACTTAACAGACATTATTAGATGTTCCAATCCTAATAGACATGGTTGCCCAAAACTCTAGTTATTGAGTGGTCACAATAAAACCAAACTCACTTTGGCTTTTTGAAGCTCCATAGACCAGGATTAGTTCAGGACCTGCCCAAAAATGCTTTAGAAATCTCCGTCATTCCCATTACTCAGTGCATGGTACCCCTGGCAACTTGATGCAGATGACCTTATGGAAGGCTGACCGGATGTCTGCAGTACCTCCTCAGGTAAGTGTGTTGGGGTCCTCTGAAAGAGAACCTGGCTTTTCTTCATTCAAAAGGTTGTGGATCTGTGACCTAGATTAAATGTGGGATTTGAATAAGAGGCTGTGATTCTCTATTGTAGTGACTAAATTCAGATCTCTACTTACTAAATCTGGAGGATTTTTAAAAACCAAATATCCTTTTTAAGTAAATACGTTACAAATCAAGTAACATTTTGGTAGGCTGCTCAACCACCAAGCCCTAGAGTCTCCGTCAAGCCACTCTGCTCCAGCCTTCTGCACTTTAAGGTAGTACCTCCTTGTCTCTGGCAGTTCAGGGCTGCTAAACCGCCATTCTGAGATCTTTTTTTGTCTTTAAAATCAGGGGGTGGCACAATCTGCTACTGTCTTTCCCAGCCTGTAAGAACATCCACCCAATACTTTCCAACAATGCAGAGCTACTTTCACTAGTATCTCTTAAAGCTCTGGTGAAGGAAGTGTCCTCTAAACTCTCCTCAGGGACACAGTAAGGTGACAGAGGTTAGCACTTCCCATGGTAAACATCCTCCAACATTCTTGTTTCCCTAAGCTTTTACGTTCATTAATCCACATTGTACTAAGAACGTTCTAGCTCCTCAACCTCATTTAATTTAGGTCATTACTACGTTCATATATAAATCAACAGACTAAGCCACTCCAGAATCTCTGGTAAGGGTGCCCATATCGATAATATAACAGGAGTTTTTTTGTCCTACTATAAAATCTTTACAGTCTTTTCTATTCCCATTCCTTCCCTGGTTTCTGTGAATATAAATTTGGAAAATATTGTTTCTGTTTTAGTGTGTGTGCCTTCTCTCCTGGATTAGACTTCACAGTCATCTCCAACTTCCCCTATGCTCATCCTCTAACAAAGGATCTGGAAACAAAGAGAGGTAGTGGAGGTCAGTCTTGAATAAAATGGCCCTTACCTCACAAGAGAACGCTGCACTGAAGTCATTAAGAACCTTCAGGAAAGGAAGGCTAATATCCTGCGACAGGAAAGACGCCCTGCTTCTGGTGGAAATTAAGGATCAGTGGATGTAGGCAGTTTAGGGTCCTCAGATGTATTGGAATCCATCTGAATGTGCTCATTCCAATTCTTAGAATTATATTCCTTCCCAGCTGACACCCCGACTTGGACATAAAAGACTTAACTAAGGTATAACTAACAGTGTACTTTTCCTTTTAAGTTTGCAACACACACGATCAAATTTTATTTCTGGTTTTGTATTTAGTACCTCTGTATCTGCCAGTTAGTAAAAAATTTATTTTTAAGAGCAATCGTAAAAGGTTTGCTTCCCTGATTATGCTCTGAATTTGTCACTTTTCTTTCTGTAAACTCTCAGAAGCCTTGTCTTCAATAGGCTCTTTATTTCCTTTGAATATCTATTTACCATTGTTTTCTCTTAATTAACAGTACCCTATTTTCCACTGATGAGGAGATCATTATGGCCTTCAAATCTTAATTGCCAGATTCCCATCTTCGAGGGTCTGTTTCCTCAAATGCACTCTTATATTATCTACTGTATCAGTTGGGGCTTGCTCGGAAAAACAGAAGACACACTAAGTATTATAAGCGAGAAGAAATTTAATAAGGAGAATTAGAATCTCACAAAACAATTTGAAGATATGTCTTGGAAGAAGTCGCAAAGATCTGCTAGATTTGAGAAATCAGGAAGCAGTTGCAAGAAACCAGTGCTAATTTCCTCAGCTGCCTTTAGCATCCAAGTGGATGATTCAACAGGAGAACATTCAGAAAACGCTGGCAAAACTTCATTCTGTTCTTTTACAATCCTACAAATCTATCTACTGCTGTTCATTCAATAACGATGCTTTCTTGTCTTCTTTCTGCTAGGAGACAATTCTCCAGGGACCTCTCAGTCTCCTGCACATCTTGCAAATGAAGCCATTCACTGACTTTATTGCAAATTATCTTCTCAAGGATATTTGTGTAGCAAATAGCCTGGGGATACAGAGATAACATCTGACTCTAGGGCAAAGGCCAGAGAGGATTACTAGTCATTTTAAAAAGATCTCCTCATCTTAGACCTGAAATTTCTCTTCTGTACCCCACAAGGTATGCAGGTCTCCCCAAATCTCTTGCATTGTCCTCTGGGATTTGTGTTTTGCAGAATCAGTGTAAATACAGACTGCACTGTGGTATTGGCTGTTGCTGTGAATCTAAATAATAAAGTCCTTCATCTCTAGCTCAGGGTTCTCAAGCTGACTTGAGAATCAGTGAACCAGGGGCAGACTAACTTGTCAGCACATGGGAAGGTTAAAATTTCAGACTTTTCCAGTTCTTGACACTATATTTCATATCTCATAAGAGAACTTCTGTTTTCCACAATGCAGAAAAATAGCACAGAAAGAAGCAAAAATAAGGGGGCTGCCCAACCCCCCTTATAAATCGCAAAACACTTTTTATGAACGTTAACTTTAAAAATGGTATCAGTTTTGTTATTTTGTTCATTTTTTCATACTGCATTAATTTTGTCATTATTAAATCCTTACTGGTAAAAAAAAAAAAAAAAAATCCTTACTGGTAAATTCTCACCTATATACCCATGGAAGAATTTAGTTCTCTGTACTTGGTTTTCAATTTATAATCATGAGCAATGATATACACTGTCTCTTTTTCCACTAAAATTTCCCTTTGTTTAAAACTCCTTCAGTTGGGCCAGGCGTTGTGGCAGGCGCCTGTAGTCCCAGCTACATGGGAGGCAGAGGCAAGAGACTCGCTTGAGCCTAGGAGTTGGAGGTTGCTATGAGCTGTGATGCCATGGCACTCTACCCAGGGGGACAGCTTGAGGCTCTGTCTCAAAAAAAAAAAAAAAAAATGACAAACTTCTGAAAGACTATTCCTATGCTTTC
>CAUYQV010168170.1:0-12006 GCA_963574575.1 Galagoides demidoff | reverse complement strand
CATCTGACACTCCCCACAACTTAGACTTTGTAATGTAGAACCTTAAATGCAGCCTCCTGGGGGGCAGAGACCTTCTAACTTTCGGTCGTTAGTGTGCCCCCTGATCTTGGTAAGGTATCACGGAATAAATGAGGAATCTGCGGCTCCTCTCCAAAGTCACCTGCTGCTTTTGCTGTGCAATGACGGTCCTGTTATCCAGCACTTCTTTATTCCTCTCCTGACCGTGACAACTCAGTGTCCTGTACTTTTGATGCCTTCTGCCTAAAATGGAAAGCTTCCCCAGCTCCTCTACGCTGAATTAGTTTTTCTAGAACTTGTGTTCTGATAGGCACTTTGTGAATAATTCTGCTCCAACACTCAACAAAGAAAATTATAATTGACCTGTTTAAAATGATCCCAGAACCCTCTGTAACAGTGGTTCTCAACCTTCCTAATGCCTCCTAATGCCGCCACCCTTTAATACAGTTCCTCATGTTGTGGTGACCCCAACCATAAAATTATTTTCATTGCTACTTCATGACTGTAATTTTGCTACTGTTATGAATCATAATGTAAATATCTGATATGCAGGATGTATTTTCATTGTTACAAAGGGGTCGTGACCCGCAGGTTGGGAACTGCTGCTCTAGAATACCAGTTCCCTGGGAACAGTACCAGGACGTGTCTTCACACCAGGCCCTGCACGTAGTAGGTGCTTCGTGAATACTGTGCATGAACCATGGCCGGGTCACTGCTCACGGCAACGCACCTCTCATGTCTCTCCTTCCTACATGCCCTGTCTCAATTTTAGAGAAAGCTAAAATATTGACTTAGTTTCCTTGTTGGTGTAATGATTCCCTTTATATTTGTCACTGTAGTTTTGGTTATACCATCTGTTAGAACAATGGAAAATACTGAGAAGTCTGCAACCGAAGAAACAATCTCTTCAAGCTCCTCCTGTTAGGCCCCTCGGTGTTGGTGCCCCAGGATTTTATAAATGTTTTGCTTAGCATTCTGTTACAAAACTGCAGATAATTTTTAGGACCCTTTGCTTCCACATAATTCCAGGTTGCCTCTGCCCTTCCTCGCAGGAGCCCATGTTCCTGTATTTGGAGAGCATGAGGCTCTGTGTAAAAGGAAGGATTGTGATTTAGGCAGGTGGATGGTCCCTTAGACGGAAGAAACAAAAGCTGGTGGAACATAGTTTGAGTTTCTTTTGCCTGTGGCCGTCTGATATGCATCTTAGAGAATGGGTTTATGTTGCATTATTAAAACCAGTTGTGTAAAGGAGAAAGACTAATGTAAAATGCCCTAAAAATTTTAAGGAGAAGTGACAGTAATCCCCCATGGGCCGCTTATCTCTTTAACTACTAGGATTAAACACGTATTTATCATTTTCCCTGCAGTCATTTAAATAATTTCACAAGCTGGCTCAGAGAATGTGGTTTTCAGTACGAAACTATACATTTAATTAAGCCATGTTTCTCGTATACATTTACATTTTCAAAGACCTGCTATTCTTAACAGGGCTGCTTTTAGGATACGAGAAGATAAATTCAAATATGACGACATTTTATTTAGTTAAAATTACCCACAATCAAGTTGACAGAAGAGTGATGTAGAAAAAAAACCTGGGTGGAATTCATTACCCTTGAAGAGTGACAGTCACCCCCTTCGTAACAATATGTTTGGGGTAATGTCAGTTTCTTAGAAAGCTCAAATGTAAAATTTAAGTGCTACTATCAGCATTTTTGTTTGAGTTAAAAACCGCAAGGTTGGGCTATTAACTATGCTTGTGATCTGAACTGATTTCTTAGTTAGCAATGATTTTCATATTCTGACTTATGAAGCATTGCTAAAGACTTTACCTATGGTTGGAAGAGAAAACTATGAAGTACTTACAAGCTGAGGAACACCTACTTCTGCCTCCCTTCCCTTTGAGTACGTTCTGTGGATTTTACAAAATGTGTTTTTCTCGACCACCTTTTAACAAATGGATCTAGTCTGCTCCGCAGCTTAGCCATAGCCAGTGCTGGCCTGATGGGCAGACTCTTGGTCCCTGCCAGTGGTGGAGACCAAGACAGATAAGATGGATGTTGCAGAGAGGTGTGTGGAGGGTGCTTAGTCTCCTGGACACAACTTCCCGAAGATTTCAGTTTCCATAGTAAGGGAAGCTAACACCATGATTTTACAAGGAATCACCTGTTTTATGTGACTGTCGAGAGTGAAATTGTATGATTTGTTGTCTTAGTTCATTTTCTACTGCTATAGCAGAGTAACACAGACCAGATAAATTAAAAACAATTCAAGTTTATTTGGCTCACAGTTCTGGAGGCCGAGAAGTTCAAAAACATGGTTTGGCTCATCCCATGGTGGAGAATGGGTAGAAGGCACTGCTCAAGTCAGGGTGAAAATGGGGCAGAACTTCCCCTGTTTACAGGAGGCCACTCCAGTGATAACCAGCCCACTCCTACAGTGGCAATGTTAACGCCATTCATGAGGCCTCAGTCCTGATCACCTCCTCAGGGTCCCACGTCCTGACCCAGTTACCTGCAAGTAAGTTTCATGGCACTTGTGGAATGTCATAGAATGGTAGAGGAAGAGGGATGGAAGGAGCGTTGAAGGTCATCTGGTTACAGTGTCAGACTAATGCCTCCCTGGCCCCACTTCCTCTATTGGGACAGCCTAAAACTGGTGTTTAGTATTTAAACAACTAGTCACTTAACCGTTTAGCTGCTTAATACAAAGTGGTGCTGACACGCAGGAGCACATTGTGTCCTGTCAGTGCTCACCACGTGTATACACCTTAGGCCACCTGAGTGACTTTGTGGCCGTTCTTCCTCGTGGAGTTTTCTTTCTGGGCTCTGGCAGCCCAGGAATCTCATCACATCCACCCCAGTACATCCTCACACCAGCATACTTTCCAATATATTTATTAAATAAACATAGGTAAAGAATGAGTTTGTGCAAGGAGAGAGCATGATCCCTCCTGTCTTCTTTGGTGATATTGGGAGTTAACCTTCTTGGTCTTACCAAATAGGAGACTATACTCCATGTTCCCACACCAAGCAAGTTCTCTGTGTGATGAAGAGCCAGCAGGTCTCAGTGTCCTGCAGGATTCCGTGTCACTGACAGCTCTATACTGAAGAATTGACTCCAATTCAAGCCTTTGGCATCAGTGACCTCATCATTCCATATGAAACCAATGAAATAGAAAAGTTGGTATTGGGGCCATATGTTGCCTAACAGCCAGAGTAACCTGTGGACCTTATCCCAGTACTGGGTCTGCAGGCAGATGAAGGCTGCCATTTACTCATGGGACCTTTCTGCATTGTCCTTTCTATCTCTGTTGGACAAGACGCTTGTTGTCTTATGTTGGATTACCTGGAAAGAGAGGTACAGATGGAGATTAGCTTTTGATACTTCTCCCAGTCAGGAAAAAACAGGTCTTTTCCAGGGTACCCTACACTTTGGGACATCTACAATGTGTAGCCCTCACAGGGGAGCAGAATCCTCTTTGATATGCAGACTTTGCTTTTGACAGTGGGAGGTAGCCAAGGTTTGTCTAGTATCTATCTATATCATGGCCTCTGCTAGGGCGTTTCACCTGCACCTCTCTCTCTCTATGTCCATAGATCTTCTATTCTCAAATGACGAGAGGTAATTTCAACCCATTTAAAACAGAAGTAATTTTGTGAAATAGAAATTCCAAACGACCATATCAAAAAATGCACAAGGGTTGGTGCTTGTAGCTCAGTGGTTAGGATACTGGCCACATGCACCAGGGATGGTGGGTTCAAATTCAGCCTGGGCCTACTAAACAGCAATGACAACTACAACAAAAAAAATAGCTGGGCATTGTATTGGGCACTGTAATCTCAGCTACTTGGGAGGCTGAAGCAAGAGAATTGCTTTAGCCCAAGAGTTTGAGGTTGCTGTAAACTGTGACACCATAGCACTCTACCAAGGATGCCATAGTGAAACTCTGTCTCAAAAAAAAAAAAAAAAGAACAAATTGTCATTGGACTTTTGACGTATCACAATTTGTAGGAAGTAGGAAAATGAAGAAATGAGCATAGTGGATTTACCAACTAACATTTATTAAGCACTTAATGCCAGGCAGTAAGTTTTATACATATTCGCTCATTCAGCAGATAAAATTTAACTAAAAATCTAAGTGTTTATGTAAAATATGAATGTTTGATTTTGACATGAAAATGTTTATTTGTAAACAAACTATACACCGACACTGTCCCTATTTACTGGGCTCCCAGAAAATAGTAGCCTGAGGGTCTTAGTTGCATCATTACCTTATTCAGAGTAGGAATTGTTGCCGACAAATTCCTATTATCCAGAGGTAACCAGATTTATGCTTTCTTTTGTCTTGGCACCTGTTTGTATTTTATTTGTTGTTTATTTATTTATTGGGGAGTTTTCATGGGATATCTGTTGGCCCTTTTGCATTATTTTACTTACTTGAAAGAAAAATCCAGCAAACACATGGGTTGTGGCAGGTTATAGAGGGTTCTGATGGGTTGTAGAGGGTTGTGGCATGTTTTAGAGGATTATAGAGGGTGTGGTGGGTTGTAGAGGGTTGTGGAGGATTGTAGAGGGTTATAGAGGGTTTTGGCAGGTTGTAGAGGGTTGTGGTGTGTTGTAGAGGGTTGTGGCAGGTTGTAGAGGGTTGTAGACAGTGACCAGCACAGCCTGAGCTGGTGCCTCACACTGAAGTACCTGGAAGAAGAGGTATGGGGGAGAAGCAGCATTCAGAAGTTGTGGTGGGAGCATATTCTCAGGAGGTAACACAAAGAAGGGGGTGAGGAAGGCCAAGGGGAGCCAATTCATGGCCACAGAAGTCTCCAGCTTAACTTGAGTGGGTTGGGCCTTTGGATCCACCTTTGACCAGTCCTCCCCTGTGGGCCCCAGATAAGGCAGTTCCCTGTGGCTCAGGATGACACCAAGTGTGAAGGTCAGCAGAGGATATTTCCAGCTGCCTGGTGGTATAAGACATTGGGCCTCAAGAGGGCACCTGGAGAGAGCTCTGGTTGTCTACTTGAAGTGGCCTCAGGGGAGAGCATGATGGGAGAAGCGCCCCCAGCTGTTCTCATAGCTTCCCCCACCCCAGAGCTACGCTATTCAAAGCCACTCCCCACCCTCACACGTACTGAGCAGGTTCAATCTTATTATTCTAAAATGAGTCCAATTATCTTTGCAAATAGTGTTAATTTCTCTTTTTTTCTTTTTTTGAGACAGGGCCTCATTCTTGTTCAGGCTGGTCTCAAACTCCTGAGCTCAAGCAGTCTTCCCGCCTCAGCCTTCCAGAGTGCTAGGAATGCAGGCGTGAGCCCCTGCACCTGGCTAAATAGTGTTCATTTCTTCATCTCTTTCTTACCAAGCCATGTCCATTAACTGTGTGCAAAGTGATGGACACATGCATTTTATCACACAGCTTAGTAGCAAACCTGCCACACTACCGTGGCCTGTAACTCCTCTGTCCTCTACCACTGAGAAGGACTAATGGGGACGGGGACGGGCAGGCCAGTCTGCGGGTGCTGCCTCTGATCCCTGCCCAGGTGAGGGAAACTGCTTTGCCACTCTCAGTGCTAAGGTGAGAAAACAAATCCTAGAAAACTTCGTCAGAAAGACTGAATCGGCTTGGCGCCTGTGGCTCAATTGGCTAAGGCGCCAGCCACATACACCTAAGGTGGTGGGTTCGAATCCCCAGCCCGGGCCCGCCAAACAACAATGACAGCTGCAACCAAAAAATGGCCAGGCGTTGTGGCGGGCGCCTGTGGTCCCAGCTGCTTGGGAGGCGGAGGCAGGAGACTCGCTTGAGCCCAGGAGTTGGAAGTTGGTATGAGCTGTGATGCCATGGCACTCTACCCAGGAGGATAGCTTGAGGCTCCGTCTCAAAAAAAAAAAAAAGAAAGACTGAATCCTGGTCTGCTGGCTCCTCGCCCTGTGTCCCTGGTCAAGTGACAACCCCCTGAATTTCCACGTTGTCTTCTACAAAGTGGAACCTGTACTTACCTAGAAGAGCTGTTTGTTGTTCACAAAAGTAAATGAAATATTAATAATACCTCGAGTCACATAAAATGGCTTGGTACAGGTGCTTAATAAATGCTGCTTTCATCCCCACCAGTGTAGCTCTTTCCAAGTATCTGGGGCATCTTTCCTCTTACCAGCATGTGACTGGATGTGACCTGCTTTTAGAAGGTCACAAATAAGCACAGACCAGTGAAAAGTAGGTCTTAATTGTTTATTTATAAATCTTTGGTTTGGGGGTTCTGGAAGTTATGTTTCATTTGTTCATATAAACGGGCACTCCGTAAGCCCTAGTTATTGACTACATCATAGGAGCTCAGTGGATGAATTAAAAATCCAAATGTGTGTGGACAGGTTGCTGACATTTTATTTGTAAAAGTCAAAAGAAAAACTATGTAAATGAAAAGATCAGGAGAACAGTTTGTAAAAACATATAAATTGGGCATCCACTAATCTCAACTTGGGAAGTCTGTGTGGAAACAGAATTATGTATAGTGTGCAATTTAAGGGAGGGAAACAGGGTCTATCACACTGGCATCCTTTACACATGTACATTTGAACACAGTGTAGTTACACAGGTAAGGCACGTACCTGGTGAACCAGAAGAAACCATGAGAAAAGCAAAACAGAAACCGCAGACTGGTGAAACTGATGCTTTCGTCAGTTTTCTTTATTGTTACTACCTGTTCTCAGTAAAATCTGCATTGTTGACTTGACACTCTATTGTCTGACATCCAGCTGCGCTTTTTTAAATGCTTTACATATGATCTTAAGTTTTAATTAAAAAAAACAACCTGTGGCTAATTTCACTCAGTAATGGCTCCCAGTATGCCCAGTAACCAGAGCAGTGAGATCCCAGCAGTAGCATCTAATCATTCCCTGAGCTTCTCTGTTGAGAGCCCCCTGGAAGGTGGCACTTGGGCTCCAAGTAATAGTGCCAGAAAATCAGGACCTTGTCCTCAGGAGGCTTGCGTCTTAGTGGGGAAGCTGGATAGCAATGGATGCAAAATACAAAAAGGACCACCCGACAGTGGTACGTACCTGGGGCAGAGGCTGAAGGCTAATCTGTTAAAAGTTAAGATTCAAGATAAATGAACATTTGGTGTACTTTTTTTTTTTTTTTGGAGACAGAATCTTACTCTGTTGCCCAGGCTAGAGTGTCATGGTATCACAGCTCACAGCAACCTCAAACTCCCAGGCTCAAGCAATCCTCCTACCTCAGCCTTCTGAGTAGCTGAGACTACAGGCATCTTCCGTAATGCCTGGCTAGTTTTTCTATTTTTAGTAGAGATGGGGTCTCCCTCCACCTCAGGCTGGTCTTAAACTCCTGAGCTCAAGGGATCTACCCACCTAGGCCTCCCTGAGTGCTAGGATTACAGGAGTGAGCCACCGCGCTTGGCCCTTGTGTATAAATTATGATATCAGGATGGTGCCTCATCTTTCAATACGTCCTTCTCTCTATATACTATTTTGAGAAATTTGAATTATTTCGTTTTAGTTGAGCCTCATTACTTCTCAGAACAACCTCCTGGGGCTGATTGTGCTACAAACATGGCAGGTGCATTTTCCTTACCAGTGTGTTTCTGTGCTCTCTCTCTGCAGTGTTCAGTGAAGACCTACACTCCAGCCTCTACTTTGTCAATGCATCTCTGCAAGAGGTAGTGTTTGCCAGCACCACGGGGACTCTGGTGCCCTGCCCTGCTGCAGGCATCCCTCCTGTGACTCTCAGATGGTACCTAGCCACGGGCGAGGAGATCTACGATGTCCCCGGGATCCGCCACGTCCACCCCAACGGCACTCTCCAAATTTTCCCCTGCCCTCCTTCAAGCTTCAGTACCTTAATCCATGATAATACTTATTATTGCACAGCTGAAAATCCTTCAGGGAAAATTAGAAGTCAGGATGTCCACATCAAGGCTGGTGAGTACAGCCCTTTGGCTTTGTTCCCTTCCTGCCTGCTTGGGGGGGTGGGGGCCAATGGTGTTGTCAGGCTGAGAATCAGTGAAAACCCCACGTGATCCTGTCGAGGATGTCTGTGAGGTCTCAGAGTGAACCCAGTCTGGGTTTCAGGCTGCCTCTCCTGTTTGACAGTCGTGATTATCAGGTTGGTAAAGTTCTAACTCTATCCCAACCTTGTCACATTTTGACTAGTTGATACTCTCACTCCGAGTCCCAGCGTCTCACACACCCACTGGACTGAATTTACCTTCTCCTCTGGCTTCGTCTCTCTCCCTCCTGCAACCCCATCCCAGGGAAGAAGAAAAGGAGAAAAAGAGACAAATGGCTGAGCTGGAATAAAACCACACCATCAATGTGTCCTGTAATGGAAATAGCGTCAGTCTAATATCCTTGAATTCTTTGGGAAAGAAGAAGGCTATTTTCACATTTTTGACTATAGAACATGTTGCCGAAATGCTGTCAATGCATAAATCCCGAATTGGCTGTGTTCCTTTTAACAACATATTGTGTCTTTTTAAATCACCATTGCTACAAGTCAACCCAGAAGTACAGCCTGAGATGCACAGACATCAAAGGCGACACATACAGGACATATTGTGTGGTTCGATAGATTTAACAAAACCCCGCAAAACAAACTCACAGCTTGACTTCTGTTAGAAAACAGCATTTTAGAAAACAGCATTTTAATTTTTTTTTAAGCCTATCTCTGAAATACTCGCGTAGACTGACATCATGTAACGGCAGGGCAAATGTGGCTTTGATTGTTTCTTATACACCAGGGAGCTGGGGGAGCTTTACAATAATTTCTGCAGTAAGCGAACAGGTGCTGGAAGAGACATCCCAACCAGAGGAAAACACAAGATGTTTCTGAATTCCTACATACGATCTCTTTGATGTATGCAATCAAACATTACACTCTGACTTGTGCCGTCAGCTAGTCATTTTCCAACTATATTCTGATTTCCCTGACATGCTCATGAATTCCAAGACATGCACAAGAATTCACTTAAGAAAGGGGAAGAAAAGATTGGCTTTAATCAAGATTTATGAAAATTTGATATGTCAAATAATTACAATAAAGCAAATGGGATTTACACAGGGCCCTCTAAACCTGACAAACAGCAAGAGATAGTGAATGCTTTTTACTTGACAGACTGAACATTTTAACGATATGTTATAAAACAGATTTATAATCTTCAAAACAATACTTACAGAGAAACCTGAAATTTCCAGCAGCTATATCTGTACATATTAATCCATTATTTCTGTCTTGGGTTTCTTGTTATGTGGAAGAATTAAATGTTTACTCCTATTCTAACAGCTGTTTTGTAGATTTGTCATAGAATTGATTGGTTTGCATGGCACTGGGAGTTTTGGAAGGATGGGAATTGCAGCTCCTTGTCTGGCATCTGTGCTAACCGCCTCCTTCTGCACAGCTGTGCTTTTTCTGTTTATGTCCCCACATTCTCGACATCTGGGCCCCTGTGGAATATGAGGCCAGCCTAGGGAAGGTGTCAGTATCAACATATGAGATGGGCAGTCAGGATGCCCCTCCCCCCCAATTTCTTTTCTCATTGAATTTTGCTTCCTATTGTGAACACATTATTGTTACAATAATCTTTCAGATTGTGTATGGAATGCTTGAAAATCTGGGCTGAGCACTGTAGCTCACGCCTCTGATCCCAGCACTTTGGGAGGCCAAAGAGGGAGGATTGCTTGGGCTCGGGAGATTGAGACCAGCCTGAGCAACACAGCAAGACTCCATCTCTACAAAAAATAGAAAATTAGCTGGACATGGTGGCTCATACCTGTAGTCACGGCTCCTCGGGAGGCTGAGGTAGAAAGATTGTTGGAACCCGAGAGTTTGAGGTTGTAGTGAGCTCTGCTAAAGCCACTGTGCTGTAGGTTGGGTGCCAGAGTAAGACCCAATAAGAAAGAAGGAAGCAAAGGAGGGAGAAAAATGTAGTTTCGTTAAGTTCTTCATCTCCCACCTGTGGCATATAAAGTTTTGTCCTGCCTTTAATAGTTGGCCCGTCTCCTGACCAGTTTTCCACCACCAAGTCCCCTAACTCTACTGAGTGTCTATACAGCCCCGTGAATCCTTGTTGGATATGGAGTTGCATTACTCTCCCCTATTGCTATAGTCGTGACTCCTGCTGCAATAGTCTTGAATAAATGCTTCCTTGCCTTTTTAATGGTGCTTGAATAACTTTTCTTTAACAATAAACGATAGTACAACCATACAGGTAAGTTATTACTTAGCAATCAAAAGAAATGAACCATCAAGTTTGGAAAAGATGTGGAGGAAATGTAAATGCATATTATTAAATTTTTAAAAATCTGAAAAAGCTTCACACTGTATGGTTCCACCTATAAGTTGTTCTGGAAGAGGAAAATTATAGAGATATCGGGAAGATCAGTAGTTGTTTGGGGTTACTGGGGCAGGAGGGGTGAGTCATGGGAACACTGGAAGTTTGAGGGCAGTGGCACTATTCTGTATGACCCTGTGTGTCCATGACCTTATGCAAAGATCTGAATGGCACAGAACTCCATGGAAACCACAGGCTTTAGTTAACATTACTGTATCCATATAAGTTCATTAATTGTGACAGAGGTATCACCTAAATAAAAATGCTAATAATGAGAGAAATTAGAGAGGAGTGAGGACAGTGAGTGTACGAGAACTTTTTATGAAATTTTTATTTAAATCTAACTGCTCTAAAAGGTCAAGTCTATTCAAAAATATTGAATAATATGTCAAGTAACTTAATGTAAACATTAAATCCCAAGGTAAAGGATAGTGGGACTAAAAATAAAAATTAGAGAAATGCTGGCCAGAATTCTCCAAATTTGATGAAAACTGTAAGCCCATAGATTCAAGGAGTTCAATAAACCCAAAGTTCAAAGCATTCAAAGAAAAACACACCAAGAAACATTATAATAACATTGTTCAGAACCATGGATAGAGAGAAAATATTACAACCACAAAAGAAATGCTTACAGCACACAGAGGAACACAGAGAAGGATGACAGCAGATTTCTGGTCAAATCAATTTGGAGAAACAATGAAGAACCATCTTTAAAATATGTTATTGATCTGGAAATATAGAATTCTACACCCAGTGGAAACATATTTTTTAAAATAATGGTGAAATAAAAGCTTTCTCAGATACACAAAAGCAGAAAATTCATTAACAGCTGAACTTCAATATAGAAATCTTAAAGAAAGTCCTTCAATCAGAAGAAAAGTGACATCTGATTGGATTTTGGTTCTACTCAAAGGAACAAAGTTCAGTGAAAATGGTAAAAATCATTTTTTTAAAAAAATAACATCTTTAAAAAGATAATTTATTAAAAATAACAATGTTTTGTGAAGTCTGTAACACAGGTAGAAGTAAAATACATGACGACAACAGCATTAAGACCCACAATAAGGACATGGGGACATAATACGTGAGGTTCGTTGGTTGTGTGTGACGTTGTGTAATATCACTTGAATATAAAGGGTGATGAGTTACGTATGTATGCTATAAAACCTAAAGCAACACTAAAATAACAAAACAAAGAGTTATAGCTAATAAACCCAGAAAGGAGAAAAAACAGAATCACTAAAAAAATTCAACATGAAGCAAAGAATAGGAAAAAGAAACAAGGAACAGATGGTCAAAACAGCAGTCAAACGGCAAGGGACAGATTCAGACCGAACCACGTCAACATCTGACTAACTGTAAATGCTCCAGTAATCTCACTTACAAACTAGAGATTTCTAGATTGGATTTAACATTGTTTAAAAGAAACACTCTTTAAATTCAAATATATTGTATTCATCAAAAACTCTGAATTATAGTCTTGGAAGGTGGCCTGCTCCCAATTCACAATCGCTAGGTCATGGAAGAAGCCCAAGTGCCCATTGACCCATGAATGGATCAATAAATTGTGGTATATGTGCACCATGGAATACTACACAGCCACAAAGAAAGATGGAGACTTTGCCTCCTTCATGTTTACATGGATGGAGCTGGA
>CAUYQV010168165.1:0-19177 GCA_963574575.1 Galagoides demidoff | reverse complement strand
ATGGCTGCAACCAAAAAAAATGGCTGGGCTCTGTGGCGGGCACCTGTGGTCCCAGCTACTTGGGAGGCTGAGGCAGGAGACTCGCTTGAGCCCAGGAGTTGGAGGTTGCTGTGAGCTGTGATGCCATTGCACTCTACCCAGAGGGACAGCTTGAGGCTAAAAAATAAATAAAACGAAATAAAAATGGGCTCAGCACCTGTGTCTCGAGCAGCTAAGGCACCAGCCACATACACTGAAGGTGGTAGGTTCAAATCCAGCCTGGGCCTGCCAAACAACAATGACGGCTGCAACCAAAAAATAGCTGGGTGTTGTGGCCAGCGCCTGTGGTCTCAGCTACTTGGGAGGTGAGGCAGGAGACTCGCTTGAGCCCAGGAGTTGGAGGTTGCTGTGAGCTGTGATGCCACGGCACTCTACCCAGGGGGACAGCTTGAGGGTCTGTCTCCAAAAAATAAATAAATAAATAAAAATGAAAGGATTTCTTCCATAAAATCTGTCAAAAGTCTGCACCCAAGGATCCAGAAGGCCACATGTGGGTTCAAGGCCACAGGTTCCCCCAAATTGTATGGAACATGCTTGACCAACTTAAAAATGTAAACTGCTCCCAAACATTTTAGGAGCTATATTTGCTGTACCTCCCACCCCAATCATTTGAAAGCAATATTTATGCCGGGTGCAGTGGCTCATGCCTGTAATCCTAGCACTTGGGAGGCCAAAGCAGGTGGATTGCCTGAGTTCACGACTTTGAGACTGGCCCAAGCCAGAGTGAGACCTCAACTCTAAAAATAGCCAGGCATTATGGCAGACCTAGAGTTTGAGGTTGCTGTGAGCTATGACACGACAGCACTCTACTGAGGGCAACAAAGTAAGACTCTCAAAAAAAAGTAAAAAGGAAAGGAAAGCAATGCATACTTACAACAATTATTCTACCCTAACCATTGATTAAAAACAGATTTCCATTTTCCAGATAACCATTTTATTATCCTTATTTCCAGTGCAACAAGAATCTGGTACAAGTGAAACTTGTTTCTTGGAAAAAAATTTGTATTAACTACAAGATTTCTCCCTCTAACCTACCTAACTCCAAATTCCTGAGGCTCTTACCACATTTCAAAGCAGAAGCAGAAATTTATCAGATATGTTATGTACTACACTGAAAATTACAGTACCACAAAACTGGCCAAACTTTGCTGTACAGCCTGGGCTCCGTGGCTCCAGCCTGTAATCCTAGCACTCTGGGAGGCTGAGGCAGGAGAGTCACTTTGTTGCGGGAAGATGAGGCCCAACGGAGAGAAAGCGCACCCAAACACCACGTTTATAAGAGGAAGGGCTTTATTCAGCCGGCAGAGCTTACAGCATAGAAGAATTTGAAATGGCAGTGCTCCCTGACTGGCTTGGTCTTTGCCTTTTTATCTCCAGTCAAAAAGTACCAACCCACAAGTACTTTTCTCACTGGTTAGTTAGAATCAAGGAGGAGAAGCAGTTCCAGTCCCCAGGGTAGTACTATAGGGTAGTACTGTAGACAGAACTACAGGGTTTCACAGAAGTGGAAAATTCCAGTTCCTAGGACGTTAAGTCTACAAACTCCTAACAGCTGGTCACTGTGGAGTGTATCCTTGTGGTCTCCTTGAGAAGACCTGTTCTCCTAGACCTCATCCTTCCTGGGTATCCTCTCTCAACTTGAGCTCAGGAGTTAAGATTACCCTGAGCGGGGAGGAGGGAGGGAGAGGGAAGGGGGGAAATGGGTGGAGGGAGGAGGATTGGAGGGATCAGGTCTGAGGTTTATCTTACAAGGGTACAAGTGAATCTTTCTAAGAGTGGAATGTGAACGTTTAAAAACAATAACTAAGAAAATGACATGAAGGCTATGTTAACCAGTTTGATGGAAGTGTTTCAGATTGTGTGTGAAAACCCCATACTATACCCCAGAAGTGCATTAATGTACATAGCTACCATTCAATAAAATGAAATAAATAAATAAATAAATAAAGTATAAAGTTTGACTCACCAAAAAGATATAGTGATGAAAACCAACAGAGGTACCTCCCAAAAGAAAAAAAAGTTTAGAATTATGAACAGAAATTGATAAATCCATATTATCATGGTGGATTTGATATGCCTCTCTAAGAAGGGAAAAGACAAATGAACTAAAGTCAGGAATAGACTGTGAATGTTTTATTCCATGAAATTTGAAAGCATGATCTAGTATTATAAATAATTATAAATATCATTTATCAAGGAAAAAACATACATTCTTTTCAAGTACACATCATAGAATTACAAAAAATAATGACAATAGTACAAAGGAAGTGTTAGTTAGTGCAGAGAATTTTCTCTGACAAACTTGCAATTACATAAAAAATCTACAATTAAATGTTGTAGATAAAGGTATTTGGAAACATTAAAATAGTACTCATATAATTCTAAGTTAAGAAAAATCTATAATTGAAATTCTGAATATCTAGAATGGAAATGAAAATACTTCAATAACTATTATAATTGGTACTAAAGTATTCATTAAAAACAAAAAATAAATGAATTCATACCAATGAATTCACTGCTTAATTCAAAGAGCTTGAGAAAAATTTAACCTAAAGAAAGTGTGGGTTGTTAATAATAAAGATAAAGGCAAGCATTGATGAGATAGGAAGCAAACATTAATAGGGAAAATCCATGAAATCAAAAGCTGATTTTTTGTGAAAACTAAGTAAGATAAACATTTAGCCAGATTTACCTAGACAAAGAGAAAAAATCCCACAATAACAGATATCATAAATGCAAGAGTAGATACCATAAGGATTTAAAAAATTGCAAGAAGATACCATGAACAACTTTCTGCCAACAAGTTTAGGAACTTGGAAGAAATGAATACCTTTCCATAAAACTATAAAGTAACAAATAAACTTAAATTAACTATAAACATTAATGTAAAGTTTATTCTAGAGGTATAGAAAACCCAAACAAACATAACTATTAAAAGCACTTATCTAGGAGTTAAAAGCCCTACATCCAAAAGACATCAAATGCCAGTGGCTTTATAGGAGGGTACAGTACAAAAAATTTAGTCCGATATCATCTACGAAAATATTAAAAAGCCTCAAAATATTGACAAATTGAGTTCAACAGTATGAAAAAAAAGAATAAATTATTACAATGTTGCTGTTGATGCAGAAATACAAGGACAGCTTGAATCAAGCTTGAAACAGGGCAAAAGTTGTTGCCTACCTTTGGTCAGTGGGAGATCAGACCCTGTGGCAGGGAAGGAGATACATTCCTTACATAGTGTAGCATTTAAAGAAAAGTTTTAAAATACTTAGCTGTAGGGAATATAAAAGTCAGTGGATGACATAACTTCCTGAGGGGAAAATCACAAAATGATGAAAGGAGTGTGAGACTGTTGCAATTTTAGAATAGTGCATTTTTAGTTATCTTTTAAACCTAATGTTCATTGTATAAAGGTTCATTTGTAAGTTTACTTTCATTCATTTTTTTCAGACATGGGAGTTTATGTTGAACATATTCTAATTATTAATAAAATATAATATAGTTATGTTTTGTAATTTCATCAAAAACACCAAGTTGATTTCTGAACTATGTGTAGTTTGTGAGTGCTGCTGCTGTTTCTATTACCTGAATGCTATAAAGACTGTGCAATGCTGTGTTAGAAGTTAGAGGAGAGAGGTGGAAAGGGTCAGTCTGAGCCTAGGAAAGGCCCATAAGTTGAAGCAAACAGCATCACCACTGCCACCCGCACATCAGAGGGAACAAGGGGACCACACTTTAAGTTGCTGCCCTAGTGAGGCTTGAACAGAAACTAGCCTACAGCAAGTGTTTTTACTGGCTCTTCCTCAGCTCCAGCTTCCCCTAGCTAGAAGGCAAGGAGTCCTTTCCAGGGTAGTCTTAAAGGACATGTGGCACCTACATCTACGTCTCAGTTTGCTGAGTGAGTTCTCTTGCTAAATACTTCAACATGGCTCCGGTCATGGTCCTCAAATGTGGTTCAGAATAAACCTCTTTAAATTATTTTACAGAGCATGGCTTCTCTTCTGTGGATAAGCTCTACTACTTGATGGGTCCCTGATGTTTTTCTAGATACTTTCAGGCAGACATTTTGGTCCAACTAGCTTTATTATTTAGAAGGCCAGCAGTTCCAGAGAACAGGAAGAGTAATCTCTCAATTCCATTTTGCTGTTCCATTTCCAAAACTGGGAGTGCATGTAGTGAGAATAAGATGGAGTCATTCAGGCTAGAGTGGACATCACATATCTGGTCTGGTCCTACATGACCTTTACCTCATGTCTCCCATTCTTGCTGTATTGTAAATTCAACATTAACCTGAAACTGTATATCTTAAGTAGTTTAGGGCAATTGATTTAGGAGATTAACTTTTGAATTGGAATGTTGTTTAGGGTCATGGGTTATGCTGATTATTTATTTGGGTTTGGTTAATGCTGATTATTGTTGTTTAAGATAAGGGTTAACAAGGGGCTTTGCTTTGAAATTTCACATATAAACATATGGTTTCGCAAATGGAAGAACAGAACAATCTTGGAGAGGCTATCCTCACTGTTCTTCAGAATAGCTGACAGTGACAGGCAGCCAGACCCTCTTAGTCCAGTAACAAAACCACAGTTTTATCCATAAAAGTTCAAAGCAAAAATGATGTTAACTTTATCTTAAACAATAATAATCAGCATAACCTATGACTCAAAACAACATTTCTAATTCAAAAGGTAATCTCCTAAATCAATTGTCCTAATCTACTCAAGATATATACTTTTAGGTTAACACTGAATTTACAAAACAACAAGGATGGAAGACATGAGGTAAAGGTCACGTAGGACCTAAACCAGCCAGACCAGCTGGGTTATCTCTGCCCTAACCTGACTGTCTTCATCTTATTCTTACTACTTGTGTCCTCAGCATTGAGGCTGCAGTGTTACCAACTTACACAATATAATCTTGGAAGACTCCTCCACAAATGTTACCCAACCTAATACTCTGTGTCCTCCAGGTAGAAGGCTTGTGAGTGATGTAAGCATGAAGAGCTCTCATACCGAGGCAGTGTAAGGTATATGTGAATCTCTGAAAGTAGAAACACCCCCAGGAAATAGTATGGAGAGATTATGGATGAACATTCTGTGTCAAAAGCTGTTCGCTGGTTCCCAATATGCATTCTCTATTTTTACTATGGTAAAGTTTTTAGCTGTCTATAAAACCTCTCAGAATAAAGGCGATACGTCCAGGCTCACTGACACCTGACCAATAAAGGGGGTCATATGACCAATGGAGTGAAGAAGAAGTACCCTATGGCGGCTTCTAAGAAGCTTTCTTAAGAGAATTCTGGCCCCTGCCCTTAGCCTCCTTTTCCTCTTCATCTTTTCTCAGGTCTGCTGCCTGGAAGATGAACCATGAGGACACGGTCACACCAAAAAAGGCAGGTGGAAAAGAGCCTAGAGAATGGAAGTCTTCACAAATCCATACTTTGGCCCACTTACCTCTGGATTTTCTTGTCAGAGGATAATACATTTTGCCTTATTTGGGGTCTCAGTTATACCCAGCTTAATCCCTACAAATACACATTCCAAAAAGGTTTAGTGTGTTCATAATGTGACTCTCTAAGGCCAGTTTAGTTCTAGAAATGATTTCTTACCCTTATTTTTTCCTACAGTAGGACTACTGGAAAACTTTCCATTAGCTCATGTGTTAAGCCCATGTAAATTCTGTCTGTCTTTAAAGAGCTACAAGACAAATAGGAAACTGCCTTTTTAGTTTGTGAGGTTGGTCTGCCTTACTCATCAGCAAAACAATTTGCACATCCCAGCATGCAAAAAATTTCCTTGTCTCTAGCCTGCTACAGAACCTAAAGCTTCCACAGTTATTCACTTTTTGGTGTTTTAATATTCTTTAGAACCATCAGAAATTTGTATATTACTGAGGCTTAGCGTGGTCTTTTATGCTGGGATAAATGGTAGCATTGTCCTCACTTATTTGCTCTTCTCCCTACATGAGGAGGATACAACTGGGTCTATTACCATGTAACTTGCTGCCGAGGTTTGAATGTGTCCCCAAAGTTCACATACTGGAAATTCGGTCCCCAATGTGGAGGTGTTGGGAGGTGGGGCCTTTAAGACAGGGGTCCTCAAACTTTTTAAACAGGGAGCCAGTTCACTGTCCCTCAGACCATTGGAGGGCCAGACTGCAGGCCCCGGGATGAATCAGCTGCTAAGCAGGACAGGCAGCGGTGGCAAAAACACCCTGCAGGCCAGATAAATGTCCTAGGCGGGTCGCATGTGGCCCGCAGGCCATAGTTTGAGGACGCCTGCTTTAAGAGGTATTTAGGTCATGAAGGCTCTTCCTTCATAAATGGATTAATGCCTTTATCATGGAGAGGGGCTCATTATAAAGGATGAGTTGAACCCTCCCTTGCTTTTTCATTGGCCCATGTGATGCCTTCTGCCAGGTTTGACCTAGCAAGAAGGCCCTCACTAGATGCAGGGCTCCTCTATCTTGGTCTTTTCAGCCTTCTGAACCACTACACTCTGTTCATTATAAATTACCTGGTCTTAGGTATTCTGTTGTAGCAGCACAAAATAGATTAAGACACTACCATTGGTGGCCGAGGATACTTGACCCATTAACATTTACTTGGGGAAGTGACGTGCTTTGTTCAGTGGCATGTTAGTGGATATGATGTACATGTATCCAAGCAGAAGCGCTAGGAGCCATCCAGTGGGCCAGCCATTGCCTTTTCCCTTTTCATGTCACCAAGTGAAGGGAAGTCCCATTATCCTAGTGGAGAAGACATAGAACAGAGCACAGAACCACACTAGCAGCTAACATGAGTCAAACTAAACTTCTGTTGTTGGAAGTGCTGAATTGGGGGCATCATTTGTTAGCACAGCCTTACCTGGTAGAAGCTAACATGGCCACTTTAGTCCATGGGTAGTATCTCAAAGCTCTAGTCAAGAGCAAGATCAAGGGAAAGGAACACTGGAATAATAAAGGGAATATGGGGATGGGGAACAGGTCCAACCTAGAGTTTCACTGTAGGTTATGATGGCCAAGTCAGGATTCTGAGCCCCATGGTCAGGTGAGGATATTCAAGAATTCTTATTTGGTGGAGATACAATAGGAGAAATATGCAAGAACAGGTAGTAGAGATCCTCCGAGGGAGTACATAGGTATTTGTCACCAATATTGGAGTCCTCCTTTGCAAGGGCTGGTTGAATTTATTTTCAGCCCTTCCACAGCTTTATCTGACAATAATGAGGACTAGGTCCCAGGCTGATAGAGAGGACTAGGGAGAAAAGTATCTCTAGGCAGTAGCTCATGTTCTTGTGATGCCTACAAGAACTGAGTTGCTTGAAGGACATGTTAGTGTTCAGCCATTTTCTGAAAATAAAAATCTGAAATGATCAGAGAAAAGGGTCAGAAATTCTATACAGAATTTCCAAAGCACTCACAGAAAAGGGGCTTTAGCTGCACATACCCTAAGGCTTAACCAAACCTGCCTGTCCATCTTCTGTTAACAAGTCTGGACAAGTTCAGGACACTACCCATCCAGAGTCTACCTCCAATCTCCAAGTTCAAGGCAAGACCTCTAGGTCCTGGTGGGTATCCTTGGTAATTCTCTTGGCCACCCCATCACTTTGCATCCTGGGAATTCTAAAATTGGATCTGAGCCTCATCTATTTTCTAACTAAATTTATTTCATCCTACCTAGAGGCCATCAAGTTGCAAATGGTCCTGCATTGCCTACCAGTCCCAGCACATACTTCTTCTTCACTACAACTACAACCACCTTCTGAGGACATATGCTGAAGTTCCCTGGAGAGTCCCCCAATTAACATTCAGGAGACCACCCTAATAGAGATCATCTTCCCCTCAAATAGCAGGAAGCAGCCAAATGAGTTGATAACCATACCCAAGGATTTGGGCCTCAAGAGTAGAGAGTGGGGAAATGTTAGGTAAAGAGAATTCCAGCTCTTGTGGGGAAGTAGGATGAAATGGGTGCTCTGCTTTGGGGCTACCAGGACCAACTGCCCACCTGGGAAAAAGAATAAGGCAGGGCCATCTTAGTGCCGCCCCACCTTATTCCCTTCCTGAGCAACTGACTGTCACATCTGGGGGAAGGCGAAACAGCCACAGGTCAGGTAGCCCTAGCACAATAGGATGTAGAAAGTGACATAGAGCTAAATTATCATGGTGTTAACTGTCCATCAGAGTATTCCACAGTAATTTCTGAACCATAAGGAGGGCCCCACCCAGACAACATAAAACAGAATCCCAGACCATTATCAGAGCCTTTTTTGTTGTTCCAATAATGGGGGGCCATTTGTTGTCTATGGCAAATATATCTTACTCTGTAAACCTATATATTTCTTTCTCAGTAAACTTTGTTTCATGAAAGTAAAGGAAAGGGAATGAGAAAGGGAAAGGGGACAGGAAAAGAAAGGAAAGGAAAGGAAATCTCAGTCATCTGCGAGATGTTTACTGAAGTTTCCTATTCTATCTCAAGATTGGAGATAATCTAAATTCCCACCATGGTAAGTAAGTTGTGGTAAATATATATTTTAAGACTATTTAGTCATTAAATTTATAATGGTAAAGGTTATAGAACATTGGTAAATCTTTATTATAAATATGAAATAAAGTATAAATTATTTTTTACAACCATCTAAAAATTAGTATATATGAACAAATACCACTAAGGAACATAACACTTTTAAATGTAAACAAAGTTTTTCTGTTTTAAATGTTTAAAATATTACTTTTACAGCAAGCAAAAAAAAAAATTATTTTTCCAAAATATTAAGGGGGTGTAGCAGCCCGTATAGCTTATGGCTAGGAGGAGTGAGAGTTATAAGAAATACCTGTAGCTCAATAATGGAACACCTTGGTGGAAAGGACGTGGAGAGAGATTTAGTTCTTCTAACAAGCATGAGAACTCACAAGATGAGAGCAGAGGTAAATTGGGAGTCTCTAGACCTGTGGTGTTTAGAAGCACAAGATCAGCCTTATATTAGGCTGGAGGAGAAGGCAGTCAAAAAGCATGCACATTCTATCACGACATGCTTACTCTGATTCTGTCTCCTTTTCTGCCTGTAGAACGCCAGCACGGCATCTCTCTGCTAAAGATTACCAAGCTCTGCTAAAGACTAAGATCTATCTTTCTAGGAAGACTGCTTTACTCTCTCTAAGACACACACACACACTCTGTCTCTCTCCAGCTAAAGTAGATAGTCCTCAGGCACCTAAGAGAAATTGTTCCTGAGGAAGGGAGCTTATTGGTCTGCGTCCAGAACCTACCTAAGCTGGGCCTGAGACCTGGCCAGTCCTAGGCCCTGACAAGTGGTGTCAGAAGTGGGTCCTGACAAGGGGGCACAAATGTTTTTGCTACATGGAGAAAAATTTTTAAATTGATTTATCAAAATAAATTATTCCTTTTTTAAAGTATAAAGTTTAAAAATTATTGATGAAAATTTTATAATTATTTATAGACATTACATTCCAAATTTTCCAGCTACCAGGTGAATGAATTACTAAGAAAAAAAGAGTTCACCACATTCTCGGTATCCTTTTTGAGAAATACCATTGTTACCCTTGTGGTAATGATCATGAGGCCACACAGGATGTCCTGTTGACAGCTATGCTGACTTACCTAACAAAATACTAGGAGTGGATATCTCTCAGGCAGAGAACTGCACTCTTTCCTCAAAACAAATCCTATCTTAAAAAGCTTGTATTTGCTTAGTTTCTTCAGTTCTCTTCACTAGGAACATTATATTCAAATTTTTGCTTCTTATAAACAAAAAAAGTTTTTGCACCTTCATTTGATAGCTACACAGTCACACACTCAATCAAAAAACATACGTGTGATTCCTGCATGTTTCTAGGGCTGTTGTATTCCAAAGTTGGGCCAATGCCATGCTGTAATATGCTTTCTACTCATGGCTCTGTATTTACAAATCCTGACTTTGGGTTTGTATCTGATCCCAGTTCTTAACTGATCCTCCTCAGTATGGAGACATCACAGCACACGTGTCCTGTCCAGAGAGGCCCACCCATCTTGTGCTCTGTGAAGGTCACCCGGTGGCCACTTTCTTCTTTAGAAAGAAATGCAGTAAGGAAATGAAGTATGAAAGAATTCCATGTTAAAACTCAAGTTAGCCCAATCTTACCCCTGCGGTTTAACTCCAAAGTACACAAATGTCTAAAAGGAGGGCCAAGACAACAGAAAATCCATTAGGGGGATAATATATTCAACCTACTTCAAAATGGGTCACTAATAACTCTAGAAAGCAATATCTTCATAGTAATATAGTTTTATCTCTGACCTAGAGGTGCCAACCCTATTTCTAAAGAAAGCATCTATAATACTCCTAGACATCCTGATTTTCTCAGTATTTTTCACACTGCTTATAAAATCCTTACTTTTGAGGTCACACATTAAGGGATATCCTGCTCAATTCTGTAATTTTTTATCACCCATTAATGTCCAAGGTGAGATGGACATTCTTGCATTCTTTTATATTTATTAAAAAGTTAATAGTACTTCTCACTTTTTAAAAACATTTTTTATAGATTTCTAATTCCCTGCCAAGCTTTTCTTCTCTAATTTATGAAAAATCATCAAAACTCTACTTTTTAAGCTTGCGTTCTCAAAATTCTCTTTGTCTATCTACATAGAGAAAAACAGGAAAAAAATAAGATGATCATTTAATTTCACCTTGTCGCAACAAAAAATAAAAACATTAGGTGAGCATGATAGCACACACTTGTGGCCCCAGCTACTCAGGAGGCTGGGCAGAAGCATCCCTTAAAGCCCAGGAGTTTGAGGCAGTAGTGTGCTGTGATCCACTGTGCTCCAATTTAGGCACCAGAGTAAGACCCTGGCTCAGAAATAACAACAACAATAATAATAATTTTGTTAATCAGAAAACACATTTATTAGCAGGGTAGGATGGGTTATGCTGCTGCAACAAAAACTACAAACTTTAATGGCTTAACACAACAATGGTTGATTTTTTTTATTTACACACACCACCATATATCTAAGCAACTTTCCAGACCATCTACACTCCATGGGGTGACTCAACAGTCCAGGCCAAGAGGCTTCAGCTCTTCAGTCAACACAGCAGAAGGTGCAAGAGTGATGAAAGTTCTCACAATTAATTTAAATGCTCACCTCAGAAGGAACCTGCTCATTCCTCTCACAACATAGGCTCAACCTAGCTTCATGGTATGGCATGGAATTACCATCTTCCCATGTGTCAAGAGGAAAAGAAATGGATGTGGGAGGGCACTAGAAATCCCTGCCACACACTAACAGTCAAATTGTGTACAAACATCCTCACCCAACAGGTGTCTTAAAACTAGCTTAGGTGTCTAGTAATCTTGAATAGCACTATCCAACAAAAATATGACACGACCATAAACATGAGCCTTGTATGTAGTATTCATTGAGCACTGGTTTGCTAAACATTTGCATATGAAAATAATTTCCATTTTTTTAAATTAGGGCAGTGAAGTC
The DNA here is from genome assembly GCA_963574575.1 of Galagoides demidoff. Taxonomy (NCBI): domain Eukaryota; kingdom Metazoa; phylum Chordata; class Mammalia; order Primates; family Galagidae; genus Galagoides; species Galagoides demidoff. The sequence goes on along the minus strand of CAUYQV010168165.1, from coordinate 7,644 downwards.
TGGAGTAATCAAATAAAATGTCCAGTGTCACATGACTCACAGGGGATTGAGCCTGAATTTAAAACCATATCTAACTACAAAGCATGTGCTTTTTCAACATGTTTTTACATAGAACTTTAGCCCTGAACAAAGTGGAAACATTAGTGAGCAATGATATCCTGCCTTAAGGCCTCATTATTACACTAGGAAAGGTGGCTCATACCTGTAATCCTAGCACTCTGGGGGACCTACGTGGGAGGATTGCTTGAACTCAGGAGTTCAAGACCAGCCTAAGCAAGAGCAAGACCCTGTCTCCACTAAAAATAGAAAAATCAGCTGGGCATTGTGTCAGGAGCTGGTAGCCCTAGCTACTCAGGAGGCTGAGATAATAGGATCACTTGAGCCCAGGAGTTTGAGGCTGCAAGTGAGCTAGGCTGATGCCATGGCACTCTAGCCTGGGCAGCAGAGTCAGACACTATCTAAAAAAGGAAAAAAAAAAAAAAAAAAAAAGCTTCATCATTAGTTCTTTTAGGGGATGTTTTATTTTTTTTTTCTCCTTCATATTTAGGACTTTACAGAACCAGTGGATTTAATTAAGCATTTTAAGAAACAAATTATTCTCTAACTCCTTAAATATGTTCTTTCCCAGGGTGCGACACAGCAGGAGAGGATCAAGTGGGGACAGAAGTGGTGCAGACCAGGCACAGGTGACAGCAGCCCAAAAAGTAGGCCAAGCACCGGCATCACCACTTCAAAATGTAGTGACTCAAAACAACTATTTCATTGTGTCTCATAATTTTGTGGCTCAGAACTCCCAGCAGGGCTTAAATGACATTTTCTGTCCTATATGACATCATGAGAGGCCACTCAGAAGTAAAGATCTGTCTGGAAGGCCCAGGATGGCTTTGGACAGGGATGACAGAAGGCTGGCTCAGCAGGGACTATCCCATAGAGCACCCAGGAGGCCCCTCTGGCACAGAAATCTCAGACTGGCTTGAATTCCTTCACTATAGCTCAAGGATCGAAGAGGATGTCCCAAGGTTAAGGTTTTGTCTTCCTATGGCCTAATCTCAGAAGCTCTGAACACCACCTTCTCCATGGTCTATGGGTCAAAGAAGTTACTTAGGTAGAATCAGGGGCAAAGGAATTGAATCCTTCTTCACAATGGTAGGAATAGCAAAGAATATTAAGCCATCTTTACTACCACCAGAGAATACAAACAGCGGCTTATGCAAGATAGACATTTGTTGCTCCCTCACAAAAGTCTGGATGGGAGCATTCCAGAACAGGTGTCAGGGACTAGGACCCCTTATATCTTCTTTATCTGCCTTACTTGTGGTATTGACCTAAGCCAGAGGTTTGTAAAACACAAGCCCATTCAGTAATATTTGACCTATAGCCTCTTTTTGTTAATAAAGTTTTATTGGCAAACAACCATGTTCACTCACCTGGGTATTATCTGTGGGTACTTTCATACTGTAATAGCAGGGCTGAGTACCTGAAATAGACTGTAGAGCCTACAAATCTTAAAATATTTATTGTCTAGTCCTTTATAGGAAAGGTTTACTGACCCCAGATCTAGGGTGTTCTCTGTAAATTGCCCATATTATGTCTGCACACATGGGAGCTGCAATATCTTTCTTCTGGGCAACCATGTTCCATCACAAATTAGGAATTCTTTTACTACAGAAAGTGGAAAACATATATATCAGAGGATATACAGACTCTGCCAGAGGCCCAGCTGCAAAAGTATGTTGGTTGGAAGTCTGGAAAAGCATCTAAAGGATCAGCCCTAGGCAGCGGGGACTACACCAGGCATCCAGTATGCATGTGACAGAGGGCACCAGGAATTCAGGGCCAAGTGGAGTAACTTCAGTATTCAAGTCTGTCAGCAGGTGTCTGGGCCCCTGAATCTATGGATACAGATGGGACATTTGAGTAAATGCATTACTGCAATAAACATGTCAGGATCTCAGTGCGAGAGACACTGAAATAAATGTTAGGTTTTAAGAGAGTGGCTAGAATATGGAAGGAAAGAGGGATACCCATTTCATCCCATAGTGACAAAGGTGGATACTAGTCCCTACAACCAGGAAGACACCTGAGCTGTGGGTGGGAGCTCAGACTTGGAGCCAGATGTGCACATACCCAACGTCCATGACATGTCTTAAATCCCTTGCCCAGTCTGTATGGATCCTTAAAACCTGGGAAGGGCAGAGCCAGGAGTGACCAGGTGCCACCCACCTGGAGATGTCCCACAATGTCATCATTCCACTCACCACATTTCCACTTTTCTTTTCAACCACTTAAGGAAAAATTGTCCAGAAATTCCAATGTTGCCAAGTTTAGAAACCACATAGTCATTAAAGTGTGTGAAATCAACATTGATCAGACCAGTCCTTTTCAGGTTTCTTTGATATCTTCAACAGCCCAATCTTCCCACCCTATTTAGAACATTTAAAAATAAAATGTACAGTCAAAGAATGTTATTTCAAGTGTATTGCCTCTGCAGCTAGATTATTATTATCCCAACTATTAATTACTATTATGATTTCTACTGGAATGATTTCTGTGTGCCCATCAATCCCATGTCTAGCCACCACGGCCTGGACAGTGATCTTCTGGAAAACAGATGTCCATATGCAGATCAGAGCAGGCCCAGACACCAAAGGCAGCAGCTACTCTGATCTGGTTGGAACTGAGTGTGTGAGAGGACAAGGAAACGGATGTGCAGCAGGTGAGCCACAGGTGAGCTGCAGGTGAGCAGCAGGTGAGCGAGTTTACAGTCCCCAGGACTGGGATGCATGGGTCTGGGGAGGACTTGCTGAGGAAGTGAAGCATTTACCCCAGGTATACCTAAGAAAGCTCTGCCTGGGCAAAAGAGAAACATGAAAAGTGCCTGAAAGAAAGAAAACATCCCCCAAAGAAGGACACAGACACCAAGCCAACACCACAAGCAGAAGGGAGCAATGAGACAGGACCCTATCAGGAAGCCCAGGCACAGGCAGTCATGCTGTTGCTAGTGCCTGATTTGCATTTTTGGTGCCAAGTTGTCCACATCCACATGACACTCAGGTGCCAGTTGTGGTGTCTTCCCTCCCAGGAAGCAGTGAGCTCCTTAGACACAGGGCATAGGTTGTGCTGTCCCCCAGGTCTAGAGCCACGAGTATAACACAGCAAGTTTCAGTAAAAAAATAACTAAATTGAATTAAGCACTAGAAGAAAACATTCTTAAGGACTCAGAGTAGCCCTGAATCTGAGGTTTAACAAAAGTGGCAGTTCCACAGATGGGGGTGGAGGGTCAGAAGGGTGGGCAGCTGGGAAGGCTCTGAGCAGCTTTCTGGACACACACACAGAGCACGCTTCCACACAGATCCACAGGCACACAGAATGTGCTTCCACACAGATCCACAGGCACACAGAGCATGCTTCCACATGGATCCACATGCAGACCATACCTCCTAATGGATACACATGCACACAGAACATGCTTCCACATGGATCCACATGAACACAGAGCACGCCTCCACATGGATCCACATGCACACAGAGCAAGCTTCCACACAGATCCACAGGCACACAGAGCACACCTCCACATGGATCCACAGGCACACAGAGCATGCTTCCACTCAAATTAACACAGAGAGAGCATGCTTCCACATGGATCCACACACATCCACAGCATGCTTCCACAGATCCACACACATGCAGAGCAAGCTTCTGCACAGATCCACAGCATGCCTCTGTGCAGATGTAAACATGAGAACACACCTCCACATGTATCCACATATACACAGGACATGCTTCCACACAGACCAGCATGCATGCACAGCCCGCCTCCCCTTGAATGTCCAACTTCCCACACAGACAGAGACAGCACCCTCACAGGAGTCTCCTTGGTCCTGTTATAGTTCAGATGTCCCCTGGGAAGGGTCAGTGTGGACCTTGGAGAGTTATAGGTGCTGGGCCCCAGATGAGGGAGATTCCAGATGGGGGAGCTCAGCCCACACCTACATTGGCCAGTAAGGGCTCAGAAGGGGCTGTGGGCAGCAGGGGACAGGAAGCAAAGCCCAGAGACCTGACTATTGAGAGGCACGGGGCAGGCCGGGGCCACAGCAGACGCTCTGCTGGAGGGAGGCAAGCTGCAGACTAGGGCTGGTGTTGGAGTTTGCAAGTGCGTTGTCATAACAAGTGGCATAAAGTAAAAGGGACGTGGGGAAGGAGCTCTCACCCATAGGCACTGACGACATGCTGGAGTGACATGCAGCACACTCTGTGGTGGCAAAGAGTGGCTGAAGAACTGTGCTCCCTCCATGTCTGGGAAGTCCAAGGAAGCTAGTCCAGGGCCTACAGGTGAGAAAGGTAGACGGTGGCCTTAGGTGACACTGGGAGGGTCAGTACATGAATCAGGGTAGACTAATTATTGTAACAAACAACCACCATGTCTTAATGTTTTGACCCAAGAAAAGTTTATTTTTCGGACATCCATTAGTGGAAGGAAGGGAGTGGGCTGGGCTGTGCTGTCTCATACAGTCAACTGGCCCAGTGACCCTCCAACCTTCACCTCTCAGCTCCAGCTTCTCCTCTTAGAGTTCTCCACTGGGTCCTCTGCATCTGGCCAGCACAGGAGGGAAGGAGAGAGTAGAAGCTCACATTCAGGAAGCCCCTTAGAGTCTAGCCCACAGGTGACAGGCCTTGCATGTGTCCTCATGGTCAAACTGAGTGGCTTTGTCCACCCAACTGCAAGGGCAGCTGGGAAGCATCCTCTGCCTGTGCGTCTAGGAAGAGAAGCCTATGGAACTGGAGGAACACACAGCAGATGGCAAAACAGAGCAAGTCTCAGAGAGCAGACGTGTGCAGGGAGCATGAGAGAACCAAGTTCTGGGAGTGAGAAGAGGCCTGTGGAGCAGGAGCAGTCAAAGGAGAGATACAGGAGTGGTTAGGCCACTCTGCCAATGACCTGTGCACCAGGCCTAGACAGGATAGTGTCACAGATAATATCGGAAGAATGAGGGGCAGGATGTCTTTGAAGGATACCATTAGGAGGAAATTAAAAGCAGAAAAGAACAATAACAAACACAGAAGACAGGCTTTAGTCCCCGCCAGTGTGGCTCACAAAATGGGGTGTGTACAGAGGCTGCTGCTGGCCAGGATCTCCCAGAGGGCAGAAAAGCAAACAGCCACACTCTAGGGACAGACAGTGGATGAGTTTCTGGTCACTCCCCAAGTTCAGTAGTTGCCATGAAGACTGAGAAGAGGCTGAGAGGTGGCACACAGAGGTTTGTGCACCTGGCCCCATGTGTCTGCAGGCTCAGCTCCCCATCACCTGTGGGGGTCTCCATGTAATCACCCACAAGTGTGTTGTGTGTTATGTGGTGCCATCTAAACTTTTATACTTATTTAAGCTTATAAACTCTGAATCTAACTTTGGTTTTCTCATTGTCTCAGAAATGCTTGGTAAGGAGTGGGGACCATGCCTAAAACTAACAACCTGAAGGAAGTGATGAAATATTGCAATTGCTATGTCCATTTCTTGGGAAAGCTCAACTGGAAATAGATACATCACCCCTCTCTTGGAAAGTCAGTTGATCCAAACCACCTCAGATGGAAATGATTTCTCAGGATGTGTCTATGGAATATATTTTCTGTCTTTGGCATCTCAAAAGTCCCAGGCAATTTAGGGGCAATTAACAAAGTCTTCCCTCTGATTGTGGTTCAAATCTCAGACTTGTCTCACGGATGTCTAAAAAGCAATGTCCAAATTGATTTGTCAGAAGTTTCCATGTGGGTAACAATGGCCAAATCAAGACAACATCTTGAAACCTGGGGAGGACGCACTTTGTTTCTCTGCCAGTGGGCTCAGTAGTGCACTGGCAGTGGGAGCTGCACATGAGGCCTCTGGCCCTTTGAAGTGGTGGGCTGAGTGCTTTGTGGTGCAAGGGGGGGGTGGGACCCTGGGTTCTGCTCTCTGTGGTTTCTATTCTCATTACAGACCTTTCTTCTTCAGCTACATTTAGACTTTCATAAAGCTACCACATGAGATTCCAGAAGTACTCAGATGGCCACAGTTCCTAGGATGAGTCCCTGTGACTTCCATCTCCATCTGCAGAACTCACAGGCTCCACAGCACAAAATAAGACACATTCCTGGTCTGCACTCCACAGCTTCTCAACAGGAAACAGTTTTGCCCTCCACAGGACATTCGGCAATGTATGAAAGCATTTTTAATTGTCACAGTTGAGGGGATGCTGCTAACACTGAGTGGAGACCCCCCCCTCCCAATGACCCACTGGAGGAAAGTCCATTCCCATGCCCACAACACTGGGCACTTCAGAGTTGGAGGTCTTGGTCCCCTGCACACTTTCACTAGGAGACCAGAGCAAGGGTTATGTTGAATTATAAGCTCCTCAGCCACTGGGCACTTTGGGGTCCTCATGTGCAAGGAGAGGAGTTGCCAGCCTGCCCAAGATCACCAGAATGAGGCTGGGCTTCCAGTACTGGGTGGCAGGGGATGAGTGTATGTGGGCTCTGGTGACTCACTTTAGCACCTCTTTGTGATGCAGATGGGCAAGTGCAGCAAGCCTGGGCTCAAGAAGAGCAAGATGACCAGGATGCTGGCCCCTCAGGAGTGAAAGGGCACAATGACACCAACAGGCAAGACACTGAGACTACAGACGTGGCAGTTGAGGATGAGGGACTCCAGGCTGAGAGTGGCTTTGTGTCACCATTCCAGGGGTCAGGGCTAGAGCATGAAGAAGCATGGCAGGAAGCAGAGATACTGCCCTGGGCCATGGGAGCCATAGCCCAGATCTCCCTGCAAAGAAGGACTTGCTGCCCCATGGCAGGAGGACAGCACTCAGAAAGCCTCAGCCACAGCTCCTTAGGGTCACCTGAGATTACACAGCAAAGAGCCCTGTCACCTGAGACCATGCCTGCATCCATGGTGACCAAGGCAGGTAGAGCAGTCAGTGATGTAGCAAGGATGCCCAGTGCTCCCACCAGGTGGATGGGCCTCCTGGGCCTACATTGCAGTTTAGGTTTTTCTTCTGCCCAATCCTGCTCCCTCCCACCTTTCTTTCCTCAAGAGTTAAGCTGTGTCTGCTTGCAGGTAACCCAGCCTGAAGAAGCACATGCCACTGCACACTGTATGGGGAGTTGTTCCCCCAGTAGCCACTTCTCAGGACTGTGGAGCATCAGGAGGGAGACTCTGTCAGCACTGCCTGCCATTGACCCCCAAATTGCTACTTATGGAAAACTCAAGAGTAACTGACCATCAAGGACAGACTAGAAGAGGAGTCGCAGACAGCCAGAGAGGCATCTGGGGAAGGGGTCCGTGGGTGGTGCCCAGGCACACCTGCAGCACTGACAGGCAGTACAATTTTTCTGTCAAGGGTCAGTTAGGAAATGTTACAAACTCTGCAGGCCGTCCGGACTGCCACATCTTCTCAGCCCTGAAGTTGTCACACCAGAGCTCTTCTCCTTGTAGGTTATGGTTTTCTTACATCTAACTGCTTTCAAAATTTTCTGTTTCATCTTAACTTTGGTGAAGTTGATTATGATGTGTCTGGGGGATGTCTTGTTTGGGTTGAGTCGTGCTGGGGTTCTGAAGATATCTGCTATCTGAATTTCAGAATCTCTTGGCATGTCTGGAAAGTTCTCTTTCAT
>CAUYQV010168160.1:0-31849 GCA_963574575.1 Galagoides demidoff | reverse complement strand
ATGGCATCACAGCTCACAGCAACCTCCAACTCCTGGGCTCAAGCGAGTCTCCTGCCTCCGCCTCCCAAGTAGCTGGGACCACAGGTGCCCGCCACAACGCCTGGCCATTTTTTGGTTGCAGCCATCATTGTTGTTTGGTGGCCTGGGCTGGGGATTCAAACCCGCCACCTTAGGTGTACGTGGCTGGCGCCTTAGCCGATTGAGCCACAGGCGCCGAGCCATAAATATATATTATATATAATATTATATAGTAACATTTATAATAATATACATATATTATTTATAAACATATCAATATATAAATAATCTATAATATGTATTATATATTCATATATATATTCCTGACTTTTCCATCATGTCTCTTCTTCGACAATATGAGCTATCCCTCTTTGTTTCTCTTAATGTTTCCAGTTTGATCTCCATCATTTCACTTATCGTCACAAATACACAAATCAAATAATATTGTTATTTCTTAATTTTCAGATAAGAAATTTCAGTCTAGGAAGTTAAATAATCTACAAACTCTTTAATTCTCTTATTTATAATATATTAATATAATATATATGCTATATATTATATATTTATATTTTACATGTAAGTCAGAAATATATATATATATATAAACAATGTAGTCTTAAGACCCATGAAGAAAACAGAAAGGACTCAGGAGAAATAAGTTTAAAATAATAATGAAATATACAAGCTCAGAGTTGACAATCAGATAAAAAACTAATCCCATAGAAAAATAGAAAAGATAGATAATAACTTGATATTATGACTATAAGCAGAATATAATATGAAGAAGCAGAGAATACACACACGTGTAAACTTGACCCTTTTCTGCATCACAGAGAATACTCAGGAAAATACAAAAGATACTCAGCTCCCTAACCACAATATAACAAAACTGGAAATAAAAAGATAATAGCTCTCCTTGGAGCAGCGCCTATGGCTCAGTGGGTAGGGCACCGGCCCCATATACTGAGGGTGGCGAGTTCAAAACTCCAACAACAACAAAATAGCCAGGTGTTCTGCCAGGTGCCTGTAGTCCCAGCTACTTGGGAGGCTGAGGCAAGAGAATCGCCTAAGCCCAGAAATTGGAGGTTGCTGTGAGCTGTAACACCCCAACACTCTATCGAGGGCGATAAAGTGAGACTCTGTCTCTTAAAAACAAAACAAAACAAAACAAAAAACCCTTCCCATTTATTAGAAAATGTGAAAGATAAAAACATAATAAATTAAGCTTTCAATTTAAGAAGTTACACAAGTACCAGTGATGCAAACCCAAAGAAAATCTAAAGAAAGAAATAATAAAAACAAAAGCCAAAGAAAATCAGAAGTAGTGGAAGTATTTATAAAAACAGAAGTTGGTCTTTGAAATAGCTAGTATAATATTTAAGCTTTTATCAAAATCAGTTGACAGAGAGAGACAGAAGGGTGGGAAGGAGAATGATTATGAAGAACAAATAGGACAACATGACAACAAATACAGGATTTTATAAGAAAATACTAAGAACATTTTACTAACACCCTTGAAGATTCTCCTATACTTCTGGCAACAGTGTAAATATGTTCAACTGCCCAAACCAGAAAGCGATTTGACAGTATCTAGTAACTATTTGAAATACTTTATCCCACCAATGGCACGTAGACAAAAGTGATGTGTCTCTCTTTGAGGGCTGTTCCTTTCAACACCAGTTACCTATGTATTCCTCTCTTCCTAGGATGAATTTTGGAGCTATCTTCTACCTAGCATCAACCATGCAGACAAGAATAACACAGAAGCGAGTCCTATGAATGGCCATGTGGACAGAGCCATCTCTCCATTTGAACTGCCCACCATCGAACTATTACATGAGAGCACATAAACTTCTTTTTCTTTTTTTTTTTTTTTTTTGAGATGGAGCCTCAAGCTATCCCCCTGAGTAGAGTGCCATGGCATCACAGCTCAGAGCAACCTCCAACTCCTGGGCTTAAGTGAGTCTCCTGCCTCCGCCTCCCAAGTAGCTGGGACCACAGGCGCCCGCCACAAAGCCCGGCCATTTTTTGGTTGCAGCCATCATTGTTCTTTGGCAGGCCCAGGCTGGGGATTCGAACCCGCGACCCTAGGTGTACGTGGCTGGTGCCCTAGCCAATTGAGCCACAGGCACCAAGCCATAAACTTCTACTTTCATTAATAAGCTACATTCAGGGACCTCTTTACTGAAATATCTTGCTTTTACCCTAATATGATGTAGGTTTGTGCAGAGTATATAGAAGCACAAAGATCTAGTAGTGGTTTCCTATAGGCAGAGATATAGGTTTGGGATGAGTGATTATGATAGTGGTTGAGAAATAAAAATAAAATCCTAAGAACCCAACTTGACTGAATGGACTCCCTCTTAGCCAAGGGGACCTCAGGGAAACCTTACAATGGATATCCCAGCCATTACAGGAGGTCAGACACACCTCATTACACCCCTCCCTACTTAACCACCACCCTCACAGCCAGAATTCAGCGTTTTGAAAAGACTTGCTTCTTCCTTTTTGTGGTTTCTGGACTACAATTGACCAGCATTCCTCCCTGATAAGAGGACACCAACCACGGACTGATCCTGACCAATCCATGAAGACTGCACAGAGAGGGTTTTCGTGTCCTTTGTTTCACCTTTTGATGTCAGAGGGCTAAAAACTCCACACTCAGATCATGCTAACACTGCCGTTTTCTGACCTGGGATCCCATGAAATCGCATGAAGCTCAATTGTGCATGTTTCTCCTTTCATAAATATTCATGACTCCTTCTACAGCTTGCTAAATATGCATATTCAGCAACCTGCTTAGCATCAATTCCTGTTGCCTTTGTGTCCAGGTTCTTCCCAAGGCTATGTTGGGAAGGCCACCCTGCAAGCTGCAACCCTGTATGATAAATAAAGTCTCTTTTCCAAATTTACAAACCTTGTCCTTTTTCACCTGACATGATTTCTGATAAGAAATATACATTTAGGCTTTTTTTTTTTTTTGAGACAGAGTCTTACTATGTTGCCCTTGGTAGAGTGCTATGCTGTCAAAGCTCACAGCAACCTCCAACTCTTGGCTTAAGCGATTCTCTTGCCTCACCCTCCCAAGTTGCTGAGAGTACAGGCACCTGCCACAATGCCCACCTATTTTTGTTGCAGTTATCATTGTTGTTTAGCTGGCCCAGGCTGGGTTCAAACCCACCACCCTCGGTGTATGTGGCTGGCACCATAACCACTGTGCTACAGGCGCCAAGCTGCTACATTTGGGGTTTATCTTGGTTTCTCACACAGTTCCTAAAAACCGTGGCACCCTCAGAGTGATAAGGTTCTGTGTTTTTTTTGTATGCTAGTAAGATAGCTGGTGGCTGGGGGCTCCTTGACAGCCTCTGGATAGGGATTGGTTCTTGGAAAAACCAACATTGTAGTTGGAGAGGGTTGGGGCTTTCAGCCCTACTGGAGAGGGGAGAGGAGCTAAAGGCTGAGCTGATTATCAATGGCCAATTTAATCAGTCATGTCTATATAGTGAATCCTCCATAAAAACCCAAAAGCACAGGGTTTGAGGCGCTTCTGGATAGCTGAACACATGCAGGAACCTGGGGATGGCACATCTGGAGAGAGCCTTCTTCCACCTGGCTGTTCTTCTGCATCATTTACATGTCTCTGTTAATATAAATAAACTGGTAAACATAAGTAAAGTGCCACCTTGAGTTCTATGAGCTGCTCTAGCAAATGATCAAACCCAAGGGGGAAGATGTGGAAACATCTATAACCACTCAGATGTTCTAGAGGCCCAGAATTCCAACTGGCATCTGAAGTAGGGGCAGTTTTGAAGGCTAAGCCCTTAACCTGTGGGATCAGAGTCTAACCTCAGGTAGTGTCAGAATCAAATCCAAGATTGGATTGCAGAAATCTCAGTGTGTGGGGACACACACTCCTCTGGGGTCAGAGGGGAGTTCTGTGTTGTGTTAAGAATGTGAATGAAGGAAAAGTAGTTTGTTTTTTCTTTTACTGGGAACTAAAATAAAATCTGAAGGCTCCCCCTAAGTGGCTGACTGACCGGACTCCCTCTGGACCAAAAGGATCCCTAAAACTGAGTTGCTGGCCATGAGAAAGGAGATCAGACCTGCCTCGCCAGGCCCCCTCCCCTTCTTAGAGACGTCCCTGTGACTAACAGGACTTGTGTTATACTTGGGACTATACAGCACCCGACTGCAGGTCCTCAATACACATAACAAGCCACTTGGGTCAGTTTGGTGCTTTGTCTCTAACAGACCCTTTACCTTAAGCGTTCTTTGTCACTGACTCCTGGTCTTTTAGATAGAGCCTAACTCTTTTAGCCACTGTCAGCTGAAAAATCTTTAAATCCACCTATCACCTGTAACCCCTCCTTCCAGATGTCCCGCCTTTTGGGGCCAAATCAATGAACGTTTTCCACGTGTTGATTTATGACCTCACTTGTAATTCCTGTCTTCCCAAAATGTATAAAACCAAACTGTAACCCCACCTCTGTGAGTCCACCTCCTCAAGGTTTCTGGGATGTGGCTCCAGGTCATGGTCCTCAAATTTGGCTCAGAACAAACCTCTTTAAATTATTTTACTGAGTATGGCTTCTTTACCATCAATAATCCTCATGGTGATCTAAAAGCTCTTTCTGTGATGTTTTTCTTTTAAATAAGAGCAGGTGGGAGGCGCCTGTGGCTCAGTGGGTAGGGCGCCAGCCCCATATACGGAGGGGGGTGGGTTCGAACCTGACCCGGCCAAACTGCAATAAAAAAATAGCTGGGCGTGGCAGGCACCTATAGTCCCAGCTACTCAGGAGGCTGAGGCAAGAGAATCGCCTAAGCCTAAGAGCTGGAGGTTGCTCTGAGCTGTGATGCCATAGCACTCTACCTAGAGTGACACAGTGAGACTATCTCAAAATAAATAAATAAGAACAGGCACTCATAAACTGTGCAATTAGATCTTCTTACATGACTAAGATTATGTTGCTTAAGCACATTTAACAAACAGTCACTACTGTCAGTGAGAGACCTGTGCCAGATAACTAAAGACGTAAGTTTTGTTCTCAGGAGACCAGGTCAGCAGGCCTGTTTTAATGTCTGTTTCCTAAGAGGGTTTATGCTAATTACATCATTTCTGAGGCTGCGTTTCTTCAGATATAAAATAAGGACAATAATGCCTCTCTTTTATGGCTATTATCAGTAGTAAAGGAAATAAAGTATGTAAAAATTATTAGAATGGTGCCTGGGCTGGGCATGGTGGCTCACGCCTGTAATCCTAGCCTTCTGAGAGGCTGAGGAGGATGGATTGCTTGAGCTCAGGAGTTTGAGACCAACTGAGCAAGAGTGAGACTTGTTCTAAAAAAAATACACACACACACACACACACACACATATATATATATATAGCTGGGGGCTTTGTGGTGGGTGCCTGTAGTCCCAGCTACTAGCTAGTCTGAGGCAGGAAGACAGAGCCCAGGAGTTTGAGGTTGCTGTGAGCATGATGACACCACAGCACTCTACTGAGGGCGACAAAGTGAGACTCTGTCTTAAAAAAAAAAATGGTGCCTGGCATTATGGAAGCACTCAATTAGTGAAAGCATTTGTATTAATAGTAGAACTTAATATTAGTAGGATATGTGTGAAAAGCTTTCTATTCTGCTACAAGCATATTTGTGAAAAGGAAAAGGTTATATAGCTGAAGAAAAGAATGCTCAGTTCCAAAACATGCATGTAGTGAGTGCCTACTATGTGCTAGACACTAAGTTACAAAAATGAGTGAGACCTAGTCCTCTGCCATTAGGGGGACTCAGAGTCTGAGAAGATGATGAAACTAAATGTCAAAATATGATGCAGAAATTCTAACCTATGCAACAAGAGGAGCAGGGCAAGGACATCAGCAATCTCTTCTTTAGCTCACTGGAGACACTGCACCAGAAAGGCTTTAAAGGGAAGGTGACCTTGGTCATGAATAAAAGGCAGGAGAAGCCATAAACCAAGGGCAGTTCAGCAGGCACACTCAGAGAGACGAAACAAGAGTCACCATTGTTTGCAGGGATCGAGATGTGGAAGTCAAGATGGGATATCAGACTTGGAGGTATCAGAGGTTACAGCAGGAGGGGCCTAGAGTGCTGTGATCCTTTACCCTGGCAGCAGAGTGTGGGGAAGAAGGGGGTGAGCTGGGAAGCAGAAAGAGGAGGAGGAAGAAGCTGCAGCTGAAGTTAGAGTAATGAGCACAGCGAGGCCAGTGGGCACCCAGAAGAAAGGATTTGAAGGAGGCAAAATCCAAAGCAATAAGCGATGCTTTGAGCACTAGGTGATGCTTTGGACACAGAGGAAGAAAGTAACAGAGGAGCTGAGGGTGGCCATCTTCTAGCTGGTGGGACTGGTTGTGCCTTCACAATACAAAGTTCAGGAGGAGAAACTGTGTAGCTGGCCAGTTCCTAAGCCCAAGGTAATAACAAGCCAGCTAACTCCTATGCTGCCAGGCCTGAGGGTGTGGACACTGGGTGGCATTGCCGGGGCCTGCAGGGGAACACTGATGGGCAAGGCCTGGGAAGAAACTAGAAGCAGAGAAAAGAACGTGCAGCCTCTTCCCTCCATAGAGTCCTGGAATTGGCAACCACTGCTGGTGATCAAGAGCTTACGTATGCCCTAGACTGGCCCAGCGCCCTCTCCTACGCTCAGACATGCCTCTCACAGGCATTTCTATTTAACCTTTAAGTGCTGCAGAGACAGATGATGGAAACGTGTTATCCTGTATTAGAGCTCTGGCATCTGTGTGCTTAATCTTTCATATTTTCAATTAAATCATGAGGAAATAATTATGCAAGCCATAATTTCACCGTCCACGGGGAAATGATTAGTTTGTTATCCTTGAGAGGTTTATACCAGGGCATCTAAAAGCTTTAGATAAGGAGCTAATTTAATTTTGGTTCTCCTTTTGCTAAGATTTCTTACTCTGGGGTAATATATACAAAATAGGGAAAACAGGAGAGGGCTCTAGGTCAAGAGTATGAGCATGACTGTTAATAACTAGAAATGTAACTTTCATACTGTTTCACTCATTAACTCTCCAAAGGTCTTAAACACATGCGATCTCATTTAGTCTTAAAGATGATAGAAATAAGGCCAAAAATTCCGAAAACAAAGTCCCTGAGTTATGCTGGAGGCAAATTAGACTTTGAGAAGAGTCTTATTTTTACGTGTACATGCTGCCGAAGTTACCACACTTTGAATCACAGAACTTTATTGCTGCAGGAAGTCGTTCCTCAAACTCCACTTGTTTGAGAGGTGGGACAATGACGGCTCAGAACAGATGGACAATTTGGGGTGATTGCACAACTGGTCAGGAGCAGGGCAGGAACCAGCTTCCTCCCGTGACCCTGCCTCTTACTGCTCCTCTGGTTATCAGCTACCATCTTTTTAAAAATCAGTTTTCAAATTTGAAACTAAAAAATAATCTACATTGTAATTATTCACATTTAAGCCCAACTCTTGTATATTATCTCTACCAGCTGACTTTAACCTCTCCCCTCCAGGGGTTTTTCTCAAGTTCATAAGCTTACCATCCTTTGAAAAAATAAACAAACAAAAAAACATGGCTTCCATTATGCCCCACCCCCATCCCGGTTGCCTCCTCCCTCTCCTGCCTTCTGAGCCAAGCTGTGGGAAAGCATGTCTACCCTCACCCTCTTCCTGCCCTCCCATTCACCCCTCAGCCCCCTGCAGCTGTCACACCTCTGAACTGTTCTCACTGAAGCCACTCAAGTCATCAAGACCTTCCTGGCCATCTTACATGGGATGGTGTTGCCACTCCTTCCTGTTTGAAACTTTTTCATGCTCCCGGCTACAGTGACACCAGCTCTTGGGTGCTCCTTTCCTTCTCCGTCTCCCTAATTGGGGCTTTGCTTTTATGAGCAGCAGGGGACCTTGAGGCATGGGATATGGATCTGGCAAGGGACAGAAGAGTAACACAACTATCCCCAGATGTGGCTCCTCCCAACATTTTGCACCTATCATCTTAACTCAGAAAGCTTGTTGTCCTTTCATTTGTTTATCAAGTTCATCAAGTTCACCTTAACTCAGAAAGCTTGTTGTTCTTTCTTTTGTTCAACAAGTATTTATCAAGCACCAACCATGTGCCAAGTAAAGCACCTGATGGGCTGGAGATACAGGCGCGGAAGATGCAGCCTTAGTCCCTGCCCCCAGCGCATCCCCCCAGCCCATCCATTCCACTCCCCTTTGAGGAAATCCCCTAGTGCCCTCTGACTGAACCCAGCTCCTCAGCACAGCCTGTGCCTGGCATTAATCCATCTTTCTAACCAAGTTCTTGCCATTGTCCCCTGTGAGCACTCGAGTCACACAGACAATCCTGCCATCTCCCCAAACCCACTTTTCCTGCCTCCTTGCCTTTATATACGCTGCCCTCTCTCTCCAGACCACTCTTTGTTTCTCTTCCTGTGGCAATATTCTCATCTTCCAGAGACCGAGCAGAAGCTTCATCTCCTCTCTGCTGCCTGTCAACAGCCCTTCCTGCCATTCCCGGAGCTCACTGAATAGACTCTCACCAGAGCGCTTCTCACTTTGCACTGAATTGTTTTCTCATAGCAACCTCAGTAGACAGTGAGCTCTAAAAACTAAACATCTTCTTTACCTTCCTGTGTGTCTCAGGCCCGGCAAAGCCTCTGGTAGACAGCAGGCACCAACAGAAACTTGGTGAATTACTAATTTTCGGCGGTACCATGAACCCTGGGCGCTTGTGTGTCCCCATCAACATCTAATCTTTTCTGGGTTGATTTCCTGTCCTTGGCAATGGAAGGAGTCTGCATCTCACTACTTCTTTCTATTCTATTTATGTAATCCAAGTGGAAGAGAGAAAATCTGACCTCTTTTCTTATCCCTCAGGCTCCTCTTTATTAAGTTGAAACCAAAAATATTAAACCAAGACTTGGTTCAAGCCCTTCCTCCTACGGACGGCAAAGAGGTCAGACTTCCTTTCACTGGCTTTGATTTATTCCTTCATAATAGAACAAAAATTAACTTCACGGAAATAGTACATAGAGCCAGAGGTAATTCAATGACTAATGAATGAAATATCACATAACAAAACAGCTTAATTGGTCATTCTTAATTTAAAAGGCACAGCCTCTGTATTTTACAGTATTTAATTTCTTTCTTACTCTTTCCAGTTGGATCATTGTGTAGTAATTACTACATGGCTCTCTTTGAAAAGCAAGACTTCTGCTCATCCCATTTCTAGCCTTTTAAGTGACCACGCCCATCCACCCTGGACTTCCAGGATGAATTAAAAAGTCACTGCACATAAACGCAGGTCACAGTTCTGCCTCCTGGACTCCCAGGCCCTGCTGCTGGCCCACCGCCTCCTCCCCCATCCCAGTGGTGGGTAGGGGGTGACTGGGATTGTGACTCAGTGTGGATTTCCTGACCAGCTGGCCTTGGTATTGACCAGGGTGGACCTTCCAGTTCTGCCTTCCGGATGCTTGCCCAGTGCCAGCCCACAAGCAGGGCCCACCTCTGCCTGGCAGGGGAGGGGCCGACAGTGTCAACACTGCCTCACACCTCACAACTGCTTACTGGGCCTTCCAGCTCACCTTCTAAATGCTCCCCCCATGAACCTCCCCCCTCTTCCCCACCGTCCCTCTCCAACCTCCCACCCTCCTCCCGGTAGCAGCCAGGGTATGTGTGCCCCTCACTGCCCCTTCCTCCCCTTCATCCCCCCATACAGACCCCCTCAGGAAACCCACGGTCCACCCACTGTCCTTCCATCTGACCACTTGTACCCCATTGTCAACATTTTCCTCAAGGTCCTGCTCACGATCTCTGGTTCGTTAAAGACTTTAGGTAGATAGCTGCGTCATCACCCCGAACTATCAGTCATGTGTATAGCTCAGAATCTCTGTCTGCCTTAATTCTCCTCTTCCAATTTACTTGCTGATCATTCCCGCCACCCAGTTCAAATTCCCTGGGACCTCACACCCACGGAGCCCCGCGTGGCTCTGTGGGGCTCATGCCTGCTTCCCCCTTACTCTATTCTTATAAACCGCCTTCCCCATCGGACAAACATCAGCCACCCATGTGTATAGGGGTATAATCCTCTCCCTTAACCAACTGCTTGATTTGGGGTTGTTTCCCAGAAATGGTAGAATTTCTACAAGACAAAGAGGTTGAGACCGTGAAGTCCCCAGGGTCAGGACATCTGTCATTTGAAAATTCCTTTCTTCCTTGGCAATCCTTTTGTCTCAGTAATTGGTTCTTTGCACTACTGAGCAATTGGACCTGGACGCTGAGTCAATGTCCCCCTAACTTGGAGTTCCCTCTCCAGTGATCCCAATCTCATGCCCTTCCCCTCCGTGCTTTCACGGCACTAGCGCTGACCCTGGGCACTCCCCCCCCCCCAGCTCCCTGTGCTTACACTATGGGTGTCAATACTACTGGAGAAAATGGAGAGGAGTAGGGCAAAATGTTCTCTCCTGTCACCCGCTTCTTTTCTTCCTCTCCTTCCCCTAGTGACCTCCACAGAGTAAGACACGGTCGGTTCCCAGCCCCCACCATACCTGCTGGGGTCTCCCACCCATCCCATCCCTCAGGTTTGCCTCCTACCTCTGGCTGCTGCATCTCAGCAGCGTCACTGTCCCACTGGGGCCTCTCTCTGGTGGCTCCCTGCAGGGGTCTCTTGGTGGCCAGGGGTCCCAGTATCCTGAACCCAGTGGATCTGGCTCCATTGCTCAGCTGAGCTAGAAAGTTCAACTGAGGCCCAGCAGGAATTGAAAGCAAAAATGAATGAAACAGAAAATACAACTGGAGCAGCACAGGCAGCGTGAATAGAGAGCAAAAGTAACAACTTGAAAAGTACAAGTTTCAGTGTAACAAAGAAATTTTACTTAGGAAGAACAAGGCAAGTTGAGAGAATTTCCAAAGAGAGTTGGAAGTGAGTCCCTCTCACAAAGGAGCAGAGGTGAGAGAGACAGAGACACAGAGGCCCTTGGTGGGGTACAAATGCCCTTTCACCTCTGCTTAAAATCGGTTGCAAGTCTTTCATTGGCCTCTCTGTGCTGCCAGACAGTATTGCCCTTTTCTATTGGTCACTGATTATGGTCTCTTTTTATTGGTCATTGGTTACCTAGGTTACCTCATATGCACATTCCGTGGTCCCTCCAGACTTCCTGGTTTAGCAGGCCAGGTTTTCCTCCCACCCCCTTGAAGTCTCTTTCCTTGGGCCCCTCTTCTGTGTGCCATCATCCTTTTTCTTCTCCTCCTTACCTCACCTCACTCTGTAGATGTTCATCTGATCTCATGACTTTCCAGTCCAACTAGATGCTGATAGCTGTGAAATGTATACTATGTCCAGCCTCGATGCTTCCTGAATTCTGAGACTGCCTACTTATATTTTTAATATGTATATTTCATGAGCATCTTAAATTTCATGTGTCCAAAACTCAGTTCTCCATCTGCCCTCCTTGTTATGCATGCCATTTTCCATCTCAAAGGCAACTTCATTTCTGCTTATCTTGGGTCAAAAACTTAAGAGTCATCCTTGACTCCACAATTTCTTTTAAACCTTTATCCAATCAGTCAGCAGATCCTGTTAGCTCTCTCTCCTGGTCTCCACCAGCTTGGAGGAAGCTAAAAAATATTGTCCTGTATTTACAGTCCTTGAATACTGATCCTGAATAACATCATTGGTAGGCAGCGGTCAGAGTGAAACCAGTTTGTAGTCACTCCCAACCTTGGTTGCTCATTGGAAGCTCCTGGGGAACTTTTAAAACACTGGTGCCTATGTCCCACCCCCAGATCTGGAGCATGACCTGAGGGTTTTCTTAGATATTTTTACTCAACTTTTAAAAAATTGTTTGGGATTCATTGAGGGTATAAAGAATTTAGTTACACTGATTGCATTTGTTAGGTAAGACCTGAGGCTTTTTAAAGCCACCCCTACCTTTAAAGCCACCCCAGCCAGGTGGTTCTAATGTGCAGGCAAGTTTCCTGGCTACTGTTAGAACTTAAAAAGGACCTGGTGAAAATTATTAGTATTAATCCATATCTAAATGTCAAGTAGATTTTAGTATCACACCCTAAAAATGATGTCCCAAATATTAAACAATAATGTAAATAGTCCCCTACTTAATGATAGTTCAATATAAGATTTTGATGGGTTTATCAGGGACTAAATGTTTTTTGGACTCATGATGGGTTTTATTGGGATGTGACATGATGACCCCCACCATAAGCCAAGGAACATCTGAAATTAAAACTGAGAAGCTACATGTATATACCCTAGTCTCTTTGAATGAGCCTTATAATTTTAATTTTTTGTTTTTGGAGACACTCTCACTTTGTCACCCTTGGTAGAGTGCCCTGACGTCATACCTCACGGCAAACTCAAACTCTTGGGCTTAAGCGATTCTCTTGCCTCAGCCTCCCAAGTAGCTGGGACTACAGGCACCCACCACAGTGCCCGGCTATTTTTTTGTTATTGTTGTCATTGTTGTTTAGCAGGTTCAGGCTGTTTCAGACTCACTAGTCCCAGTGCATGTGGCCAGCACCCTAACCATTGAACTACAGGCGCTGAGACTGATTTTAATCTTTACGTTTTATAATCTTTTATTTCTCATTTTTATAAAAATCTCTTAAATTAGTTTTAAATATTGATCATTTGGTGAGAAAATGCTACCACTGCCTAAAGCATTAGGCCTACTGTCACTAGATCTCAGCTCTAGATCCTATATTTATTTATTAGTTTTGTTTTGTTTTTATTTTTAAGCACAGTAATTTTTTCTATGAATTTTGGGGAAAATGAGCTGAAAAGTCACCCCAGCATTTGGCAGGGTTGAAGGAATTTAACCGCTTAACAAGACCAGTTTTATCACCTTGACTTTAAATTTTCTAGCATTTTTCCTCCAATGGTATTCAGACTGTGGTGTTTTCAGATTGTCATAGTTTTTTACAGTAAGTTCACAAACAAAAGAACAAAAACAATTGGGAAGTAAAGAGCGATAGCTAAAACCACTCCTGGAGTGGTGGTGGGTGAGGGGACCTAGGTAAGGAGAGGCACCAGCGGCTGGAGCACCTGTTCTGGGTTCCAGCCATGGGAAGGAGCTTTGGGGACAGATGGAAGCTGTGTTAGGGAAACCACGAGGGGTTTCAGTCCAGGTCCAGTTGCTCCTTACACAAAAATCCAATTATTAAGACAAATAATTGCCTAAAATCCACCTCTCCGGCTAAAGGAGATCATTGGCATTTAAAGGAGGGAACATGAGCCTTGAGGCAGGGCAGTGGTGTAACTATGGGGACAACACGTATTGAGAGCAGGTTTTGGAGAATGGCGAATCACAAAATACTCTGTCCAGGGGCTTTCAGAATCTCAGCTCCTTTGTCCTGCCAAAAATCCACCATATCTGGGAAACAAAGGGTCAAGTAATTAGTTAAAGAAGATGAAATTTGTTCAATGGAGGACCAGGCTCTTTCACACCCTAATTTCTATTTTTCTCTGATCAAAATTTCTATTTCTACCTGTTTACTAGAATGAAAAGATATTCCTGATTAACCCAAAAATACAGATCGAGTTGCCGGATTTTTTCCTTTTAAATCTTCCTCTGATGCTTATTAGTATATCCCAGCAAGCCACCCGAAACCCCAATTTTATTTATTTTAAAACATATCAGCCAGAGCTGATTACAGTCAACAAAAATAACTCTTATAAAAAAGAAAAAGAAAACCCTGAAAAGGAATGGAGTAAAAACCACTCCATGCGATGCATTTTATTACTTGTTTGTTTCATCTTATGTTTGTTTTTATTTTACCACACTTATAAGCTTTAATTTCCTACATTTCAATTATTCAGGTACCTACACTTAAATTATTTTGAGCAAATGAAAAAAAATATTCATCACACTAGGAAAACAAACATCCCAAAATATTTTCTATGCTCATCATTTTCATATCTGAACACTTACCTACGACTCTGTATGTGAACGGTTTTCTCAATCATTTCTAATTTGACTTGTAATAAATGGAATTTTTCTATTTTTGAAAGTTGTCTGCAAAAATAGTAGCATGCCCTTCCCTTCAGTGCTACCCATAAAGGGCCTTTTCTGTCACTTTCCCTCCTGGAATCACTCCTCTGAATGGTAATGATGGTTTGTGCAGGAAATCTAAATCTGGCCTCAGAGGTAGCCCAGTGATTTTCCAGGTCGAGGCGAAGAGAGAACACCAAGCTGTAAACTTTGCATTCCTCTCCGGGGGGCGGGGGTGGGGAGCGGCGGCACCTGCAGACTCAGACCTGGGGGGAGTCTGCCACCTAGTGGACAATTGGGGTCATTGACGGTTACTTATGGTTTGCTAAGATCTCAAGAGCCTTAAGGCCGGTGGTCCAGGAGCATAGCTTCCACTGGGGACAGACAGGGTGAACTAGCAGAATATTCAATGAGAACAAGCATTCCAACCCAAGACTCAGAAACGCTCCTTTCTATCAATGAAAGCTACGTGGTCATGCACTATGTAAAGTGCCTCTTCACACAGCAGTGCCAGGGAGACCACTTAAGTGTTTTATTTCACAAATCCCATCTCATTTCTGCAGTGATTATCACCGTGTTCTGTGTGCTTTTCCTATAGAATGGCAAAAGCACAGGGTGGGAAGTACAAAAAGTATACCTAACCCCCATCACAAGGATTAAAGTCACACTTTTAAAACTTTTGTACAGAGAATATTTTCCACCTGTTCCAATCCACACTAATTGATTTCAGCGATGGTTGCCTTTGACAATGATTAACACATTCTGGTGAAGTTATGGAACTGGGAGCTAGAGCCCAGGAAGGTCATTCCTATGTGTATATTTGTGATCTTTTCTTTTGCTTTCATTTGTCACATTATTCCACTTTGCTCAATGTCGTAAATGGCTGTTTTAAATTTATATTAAATTGCACTTGTACAGGGGTGTATTGGCAGGCAAGTTCCCTTGCCCCACCTCTGGTCTTGCCCCCTAGAGCTGACTACTTGTGGCTCTGTTACCTGCTTTTTTGTGCCTGTGTATACTGTCCTCCATAATCTAAATAAAATGTTTCTGGTGTTCTTTCCACACCTGTCTGCTTTAATTTGGGCTCTCTCAGAAGGAGACTGAGACAGGATTTAAGGACAGGATGGGAATGTAAGATGAGGAGAAGGTAGTCAGTAAAGGGCAAATTGTCAAACCAGCCACCACCATGGGCACCTGAACCAGACCCTAGCATAGGGGTGGGAGCCAGTGTAAATGAGCTCAGGACCACTGGTCACATGGGCAGCACGGGAGCCCCAGCATCAGGAGGAAGCCCAAAGCGAAGAAATGCAGATGCTGGCATTTGGACACAGATCCTACCCCACAGGCACCCAGGAACCCAGGCGAGCAAGAAGCGTGCGCACCCCACATCCCTCTCATCCTCCCAGCGCCACTCTTTAGTTGGTAACTTTTTTTACCTTTAAGGATATGCTAACAGCTGTCTTTTTTGTTCCCTTTACAACAAGCAACATCTCATCCTCTGAGATGAAGACTTCAGTACCCCCACCCTCCCCTCCTCAGCCCGCCTCTTCTCTCCTCCCTCTCCTGTTCGGGTTACATTTGCTTTCCTATTACATTCTTCATAGCCATCCTCAGGCCAGCAGTTTGATTCTGAAAGCACATTGATGATGGGGCTGTATGAGATTTTTCACCACAGAGCGAGCGTTCACTACAATTACATTTCTTTTGTATTAGACATTTTTAATTTTTTTCTGAAGTTGCTGCCTTTTAATTTTCTTTCTAATCTTCATTTCACAGTTGTTGTTTTTTTTTTCCTTAATCTTTTTTACCAGTTGAGAGGCAGGTGTTCTGTGGAGTTCACTCTCCCTGGGTTTCTTTGCAGTGCGCTCTGGGTCCACATATGATGGAGCACTACTCAGTAACCGGGGAGAGCCTCGGATACGTGCAACCACAGCTAGGTCTCAGAGTAATTACACAGAGTGAAAGAAGCTACACGTTTCTACAAAATCCCATAAAGCGAGAACTATAGCGTTAGAAAGAAAGCAGGTCAGTGGTTTCCTAGAATGCTGGGAAACTTAACAGGACCCGTGTAGCCATCATCTTGTGTTTATGGATACATATGTATGTCAAAAATTATAGGCTTTAAATACGCGTGGTTTATTGTTGGCAATTATACTCAATAAAGCTGTTTTAAAACACTAATTTCAAATACAGTGCGTCAAAGAAGTAAAAGCAGCTTGAGAAGGTAGGATGTCCATGTGAGATCCTTATAAACGCTAGTTTACATTTGATCTTCTGAGCAGTTTTATTAATGTATGACTTCCTCATGAATCTACATTACTTTGTATATGCCCTATATGAAATTGGTGTGACTTACACAATTTACTGGCTCACTTTGGAAGTTCTTGAGGGTCTGTAAAAATAACTTGGCTTTGCTTTAAGGGAAAATAAGCACCACAATGACGACTGTCCTGAGTGGGAATAGCCAGGACCTTCATTCTGACTTCAGACTGGCAATAATGTAGTCCATTTAATTTACCCTCCCTGGGAGAGCCACCATCAGCAAAACTGGAGAGTACCCCCAATTAGAGGCACTCTTTATTGACTGGAGGAAAATGATACCCCTTAGAAGAAGCACGTTATATTTGGATTAAAATTTATAAAATCAGGAAGACAAACTGTGGACCCAACAAGCTGAGATGAACTTGACTCTACCTCGGTTTATAGATCATATTAACCTGGATCAACTGAAATAGAACAATTTTATCTGACACTATGTGAAAAACTAACCACAAGATAGGTCATGGTGTTGTGCACTAAATCAAAAACTGGAAAATATAATACAAGTTAGTAACATTTTATACTCTTTGAGTGGGCAGCTTTGGGGATGCTGGCACCTCAGAAGTCTTGCTGTGAGGGCCGTGCCAGGGGCCAAGAGTCACCACCTCACTGGTCTTATGCAGTTGCCAGGAACAGACCAGCCCTCCTGTTTCAGTTTGCACTGGTTGACAGGTCAAATTCCAGGATCTGCTTAAACTATTTGGTAACTTCTCCGTTCCCAGTAAGACAAAGAGTAGAATATAGCAAGAAATCCATAGAAAATGCTGTACTCTCGGGTCGCAGCTCTGGGCCATTTGCCATGTCACTATGCTCATCCATCTGGGAAGGGACAAGCCTAATGTCCCCATGTTCCCAAAGACTGTGCTGTTCATTTCCAGAGACAATTTCTAAAAGCTCAACAAGGCTTGAAATGGGCTGCAAAATTTATAAATCAATTCTCTCTCACAGAACATTTGAACGCCTGTGAAGGTCTGTGTTTGTGAACAGAGAACCTTGTTTATGCAAAGCTGCCATTGGGAAGCTGTAACTGAATAGTATTGTGAGCAAGCATTGCAGTTATGAGTCTCGAGCTCTTCTCACCTTAATGGACATCCACAGAGTGGACCAAGCCAAGCTCTCTGGGCCTGTCTGCCCACCCTCCTGACCTAGAGGAGCTTCCACATTGGGGAATTCTGAAAAGAGGGAGCAGTGCCTCACCAGCGGTTATCTGTGATTTTTAGTTAATGGTACCATGAACAAAAGTAGAAAGAACCTTGTTGAATAATGCTTTTGACCCTTTTGACCAACGTCTATCTCTCGTTACCTTACAAAAAGGATCAGTAAATTATTTAGGTTTGGTAAAAAGAAGAGTCTCCCGTAATCTCTGGTCAGAATTCCCTAAAACAAGAGGCCTGCATTGTTACTGATCGAAGTAAACAAACATAAATGAGCACAGTTTTCACACGATAGCGAAATTGCTCATTCATTTGCTGACCTTTCCCTCTCTTTGGCATAGCTTTACTACCTTGTTACCTATTACTTTATTTTTCCGTATCTCTCAAGAAGGGACAACTTTACAAAGAGTAAAGGGGAATAAGAAACAAAAACCCAGGGGAAACGAGGATCACCAAAGGCTGGGTCTGGGTTATGAAATGTCTTCCTCACCTTTAGTTTTCTACCAGATTCTTCTACTGGGAGAGTCTCAAGAACCTGACTCATCAATTTGGCTCTAATTCTACACTGATACCTTCCCAGCCCCACCTGCTGAGAGCTTCCACTCATATCTAGGAGACCATCCAAGACAGAACAGATTTAGAAACTGCTCTGGACTCCCAGTTATCAGCATTCCAACTGATTTTAGCTTCTGCTGTGCTTTCTACTCCTCTCCAAGCCCTTGCAAAGTGTCAAACTGGACACTGTTTATTTGAATTTTCTGGCCTACAGGACTACACATCAATAAAGTTGTGGGCATTTGGAGACTAAGTAGGTGGAATGATCTGTTGTTAGGTTAAAACCAACAAAACAACCCCTTCCATGCGGCCCAGGAAGGCTTACTCCTGAGACTACCAAGAGACAGGAGGAGTTGAGCCCCCATAGCAAGATAACCAAGTGAAATGCTAAGGTGTGCTTGTTCCTCCTGTATTTCTCTTTCATCTCATTTCACTTTGGCATTTTCTTCCTTTGGTGATTTTTTTTTTAAAGTGGAAATAGAAGTCACTTTGGATCAAAGGCTCTTCTGTCTTTAGCAAATGCCTAACCTCCATGCAAAGAGAAAACGACAGGGGTCTCAGAGGGAGGAGGAGAAGGTGCCTTTAAGAGCAAAGATAAAAGAGGTGGATTAGAGGTTGTGAAGGAGACAAAGGCCAGTGGTCCCCAGGCGGAGAGAGATCCTTACTCAACTCTTCACTGTTTCAGAATGAAAGGCCTGACCCCAGGGACAGATGCTCCCTGGCTCCCCAGTTAATCCCAGGCCACACGTGGCATGGCCACTGGATCCCAGGGACCAGGCAGGCTGAAACAAAAGGACCTTCAGCAGTGACTGGTACAGACCACTAGCAGCATTCAGAGGAGCCAGCACCCCAGGTCATTGACAGAACACAGTGGTCAAGAAGCTTCCAGCTGAAATCTAAGTTGATTTTTACATATGGAAATGGCATATTTTTGCACATCCCGTGTGGTGCCCTGCGATTTGCGTGGGGACCTCCTGCAGGATGGCGGAGATTGTCTGAGTGACACCTGTCTGCAGCAGACTCTGATTAAAGGCGCTGGGGTTCAGCTACTTTATCCCAAGCCCACCACCAAAAGCGTGCTGAGGAGCCAGTAGAAAGAGGTGAGTGCAGACCCATGGAAGACCTGCCGACCAGGGAAAAGCAGGGGCTGCAAAAGGCTGGGGTTCGAAGGGTCCTTTAATTCCTTAAAATCCCTGGACAGACCGGCCAGTCTACCTCAAGTAACAAAACACACATCACTTGTTTGTGGTTGTTATCTTGACTTTGTGAAAGTAAATTCAAAACAGGACAGTGTCAACTAACAAAAACTAATAACAGGATTGTTTCCACCAGTGGAATACTTGTACAAATTAAAAACAAATAAAATAAACCCTGAGAAGACCTAAGATTGATCAGAGAAGGAAGTGAGAACAAATGTACCCTGCTCGTTTGCTAAGACCAAAGTTCTCTGTAAGTCTTAGGAAAGTATGTGAACAGATTGTAAGGCCTCAAAGTTAATTCTCTCTTTAAAAATGAAAATTCTCTCTGGAGAGGGAGAGGTACAGAGAAGCTGGTAGACATTCCATCCGGGGAACGGGCCCAGGTGCTGGGAAAGTGGTAGGGAAAGCCATTTGGTCTGCGACCGAAATGATGCTTCCCAGACACTGGGGCGTTCTCCAGTGTTTCCAATAATGAGACCCCCGCCCCCCACTTGCTCTCAAGATTTGAACCTTGGCAGGGAACGTCATCAAGAAATTGCTGCTACCGCAGCCCTAGAAATGGAGAAACATGCGGCTGGAAAGGGGCCTCCATGCTCCTCTGCCCCGTGGTCTGGCCTCCCCCGGGGTTCCCTCCAGCCTCATGCCACCTTTGCCCACTGCCCTGCTCTCCCCTCCCAAACTCAGTACAGCCTGTCCCGTGCCTCCTTCCAACAGCACCTTGGGAGCCAGACCTTCTCTGTAGAACTGAACCCCAGCCCCAGCCCTACTTCACCCACATACACCATCTGGGTCATTACATTACTTTATTGCTTATTTCCCATCTCTCCCCACCAGATAACCTCCATGACGAGAGGTACTGAGTCTTTTGTTCAATGCTGTGTCCTCCCCTGTGTTCAATGCAGCCCCTCAAATGTCTGGCACACAGTAGGTGCTTAATGAACACTTGCTGAAAGAACAAATGAGTAAATGCTGGTGGAACAGATGCTGAAGCTGCCCAGAATCAAGGCACTTTGGCTTCATAGGGAATAATGCTGCAGAGACTGTGACTGAGTGCCTGGGTACAGGGCCTTGGGGCCCAATGACCATCAAGAACACGCTTGTCCGATAAACCTGCTGAATGGCCATGAGAGGGCTGAGAACAGGCACCTTCACTTAACAGTGGTCAGAGAGGTGCAGCTGTCCAAGCCCAATAACTGTAGGGTGTGGCATCTGGCACAGAGGTAGATGGAGGGAAGGAGGGAACACCATAGGGTGCACTCTCCAGAGAGCAGCTCAAGTGAGTTCAGATCCCTCCACACTCCTCCCAAATGAGACAGAATATGGCAAAGGAGAGAAAGGAGGGGCTGCTGGTTGCTCCCCTCCACAAACATTGTAACTCCTTTGTGGCTTTTCTCAAATAAAGGAAATTCCATGAGAAAAAAGGGCAGGCAAATCTCCCCATGCCACATTTTTACACGTGACCCGATGTAAAACTCAAGAAACAAAATGCTATAAGATACGATGCCTGTTTGCATGAAGCATAGTCTCTTGATGAGGACACAGACTAATAGTCAGGAAACAAAACCAGCAGCGTTTTTCTAATAAAGGGTCCCTGAGAACAGGGAAAGAGTGAGCGATTATTCCTGAAGTCTAGGTAGAACTGCAGTTGGAATGCAGAATTCCTCTGAAGTCTTACATTTCATTTTTCAAGTCAAATTGTGTAGTTGTAATCTGCATTATAATTTTTTAATTACTTACCAGTAAAGTCAACTTAAATTTTGCTTTGCACAATTTTTAAAATACTTTTTTTTTTTTGCAGTTTTTGGGGCCGGGTTTGAACCCGCCACCGCCGGCATATGGGGCCAGCGCCCTACTCCTTCGAGCCACAGGTACTGCCCCACATTTTATTTTTTATTTCAGAATATCCTAGGGGTGCAAACATTTGGCTTTATAAATTGCTTTTGCATAGTTTGAGTCAAAGTTGCAAGTGTGCCCATCACCCAGATGGTGTGTACTGTACCCCATTTGGTATGAATTTACCCATCCCCTCTCCCCCCTCACCTACTTGATTTCCAATGAGCGTTGATTGATTAGTTCCATTTTAACAGTGAGGACCTGTGGTGTTTGTTTTCCATTCGTGTCATGCTTTGCTTAGGAGAATGGTTTCCAGTTCCACTCAAGTTGTTATTAGCTCACCGTTTTGTTTTTAAAGGCTGAGTAGTACTCCATAACATGTAGATCACATTTTATTAATCCATTTATGTATTGATGGTCACTTGGGTTGTTTTCACATCTTTCCAATTGTGAACTGCGCTGCTATAAACATTTGAGTGCAGAAGTCCTTTCAATAAAATGTCTTTTTTTCCTTTGGGTAAATACCCAGTAGTGGGATTGCTGGATCAAATGGTGATTCTACTTATAGTTCTTTAAGGTATCACCATAGTTCTTTCCATAGAGACTGTACTAGTGTACAGTCCAACCAATAGTGTATAAGTGTTCCTGTCTCTGCATAGAAACACTTACTGTTTTGGGACTTTTTGATAAAAGCTGTTCTCACTGGAGTTAGGTGATATCTCATTGTGGTTTTGATTTGGATTTCCCTAATGATTAGAAACACTGAGAATTTTTTCATATGTTTGTTGACCATTAGTCTATTTTCTTTTGAAAAGTTTCTGTTCACGTATTTTGCTCACTTTTTAATGGTTATTTGATTTTTTTCTTGATAATCTGCTTGAGTTCTTTGTAGATTCTGATTATCAGACCTTTATCAGATGTGTAGCGTGCATATATTTTCTCCCATTCTGTAGGTTATCTATTCACTCTGCTGATTGTTTTGTTGGCTGTGCAGAACAACCAGGTAGGCTTCATCCCAGAGACACAAGGATGGTTCAATACACACAAATCTATAAATGTGATTCATCACATAAATAGAAGCAAAATAAAGACCATATGATCCTCTTAATAGATCTGGAAAAAGCATTTGATAAAATTTAGTACCCTCTTATGATAAGAACGCTTTAAAAAAATAGGCATAGATGGAACATACCTCAAAATTATCAAATCCATATAAGACAAACCCACAGCCAACATTATACTGAATGGTGGTGACAGTGGGCAAAACTGAGGGTATTTCAGCTTAGAACTGGAGCCAGATAAGGTTGCCCCCTGTCACCACTTCTATTCAACATAAGGCTATAAGTCCTAGCTAGAACAATCAGGCAAGAGAAGAAAGTCAAGAGTATCCAAATGAGAATAGAAGAGGTAAAACTATTGCTCTTTACAGATGATATGATCTTATATCTAGAAAACCCCAAAGATTTTGCCAAGAGATCTGGAATTGATAAATAAATTCAGTAGTCTCAGGTTATAAAATCAATGTACACAAATCAGTGTTCTTCCTCTATGCCAACAACAGTCAAACTGAGAACTAAATCAATACTTTCACAATAGCAAAAAATAATAATAATTTTAAAATGCCAGGACTATATTTAACCAAGGAAATAAAAGACCTCTACAGGGAGAACTACAAAACATGAGAAAGGAAATTGCAGAGGATATAAATAAATGGAAAAAATTCATGCTCATGGATTGGCAGAATCAACATTGTTGAAACATTAATACTGTTCCAAATGATTTACAGATTCAATTCAATCCCCATTAAAATAACAATGTCATTTTTCACAGATCTAGGAAAAATAATTTTATGCTTTACATGGAACCAGAAAAGACCCTGTATAGCCAAACAACCTTAAGCAAAAAGAATACATCAAGGGGCATCACATTTACTAGACTCCAAGCTATACCTCAAGGTTCTAGTAACCAAAACACCATGGTCTTGGCACAAGAACAGAGATAAAGACCAAGAGATCAGAATAGAGAATCCAGATATAAAACCATCTTCATATTGCCATCTGACCTTTGACAAGGCAGACAAAAACATACACTGGGGAAAAGAATCCCTTTTTTAAATGTTAGATTAATGTGAGGGTACAAGATTTTAGGTTACATTATTTTTATTTCTAAGGTGAAGTTCAAGTTGTAGGTGAACCCTTCACTCAGGAAATGTGCTGAAGACCTTTACGTTGTGCACATTCAGTGAGAAGAATCCCCATTTAAGAAAAGGTGATGGGAAAATTGTCCAGCCATATGCAAAAGGCTAAAACAGGATCCACACGTCTCACCACTCACAGAAGTTGATTCATGATGGATAACAGACTTAAACCTAAGGCATGAAACTGTAACAATTATAGAAGACAATGGTGGAAAAACTCTATTATAGACATTGGCCTAGGTAAAGAATATCTATCTGAAGAAGACCCCACAACCAATCACAGTAACAACAAAAATAGATGAATGGGACTTGATCAAATTATGTTTCCCACAATTTTAAGAAAAACTCATACACCACAGCAAAATACGCCACGATCATGCTGTGGCTTTGGATTCTCCTTGGCCCTGTGAGCCCCCAGGGGTGTAACCCTAACTGGTAAATGTGGAATTTGGATATCACCAAAAAATCATCTTTTGCCAAATGTACAAGACACATAATCACTATGGCTGCTCAGGAAAGGCAAAAATATTTGGAAAGACTATATGAAGCCAGACATGACAGATAATTTTTGCTTTATTTATATAAATTAATTTAAAAATTGGGAAACTGAGACTTAAGAATTTTCTCTAAAAATATTAAAATTAAGAAACAAGTCATTTTATTAATAAAAACACACATATTTATTAATGTAAATTGCAAGTAACCATGCAGTAATGATAGAAATAAACTATTTCAACTCTGAGTTTTTGCCAAAAGATAGAAGATCATTTTTTCAAAAGATACAAGATGTGTAGATGAATCACATTCATGCCTAACAAATGTAAAAACAGGGAACAATTTAAATCCATAACGAACAATGAATATATTGATATTTTCAGCAGTTTAAACTTTTTAAAATGTTAGCAAAATTATTCATTTCCATGATTTTCATGAATAAAAAAAGAGCTAATTACGTACCTTAATATTGCCATTTTGTGTATTACTCAAAACTACAAACAACCCCATAGATTAAAGTAGAGGCCTATGATGATTACATATACTATTAAATAGAAAAATACTGAGACAATTATCCAGCATGACTCATATAAATGAAACTATATTTCTGAAAATGTTTCACAAACTCAAATCCAACTTTTCTCTTTGGTTCAGGAAATAAAAGAGGTAGGTTCGCATAAAGTAAACGCTTATGATTGGCGATTTATAACAGAAATTACTAGAAATCAAACAAGCTTAGGAACTCGATTAGAAAGTGGCAAGAATAACTTCAACTAATAAATATTTTTCTAAGTCCTAGTCACACAAATCAGAAAAGATCCTGGGTTATAAAAATGGCTTTAGTGAAATAAAAAAATGCTATGAACATTATAAACTAAGTCTTCTATATGATAACATGTTCCTAAAACAAAGAAGAGACTAAAAATGTATGTTTGAAAACGGGGCCTTTCACTAAATATAGGCATCTAGTGTGTAAGATTCACAGTCACTACTGTTGGTATACATCTCTCAGCTTGGTGCTGCCCATGTTGAGAATGGCAGGTTCAACGAAATTCAACAGTAGGGGGAAATAAGCAAGTCATTCACCCATGATCAACACATTTCACATCATTAAAAAGAGAAATTCCAGATTATAAGAGTAGTCCCAAGAAGCCTTCCTGATTGAAACAGAATCTGGTTCAAAAAGTAGGAAAAGAAAAGAGAAGCTGATATAAGTAAAAAGGTCCTTTTCAAAGCAAGGACAGAATAAACAGAATCTTTCATATTAGTTGTCTTGTGTTGATAACTTACTGAAAATCAGTGTATAATTCCAGGAACCAAATAATAGAACACATAAAACGAACTGTGCACAATGCAATGGTGTATTTCAAAGCTATTAAGAGTATAAACGTCTGACCACAAATAAGTAAGGGAGGTGATGGTTGTGTTAATCAGTCTGATGTAAGCATTCCACATTGTATATCAAATCAGCACAGCGTACCCTATAAATGTATACAGTTACGATTTAACAATAAAAAGTGCTCACTGAAATAAATATTATTTCATTACTCCTCTGTAAAAATTCTATCACTGATGTTCATTTCTCTTCAGCTTAAAGAAAAATAAGAGTATAAACCCGACATTCACGTGGCTGCTATAGGGTCTGTATTTTAAAAGTAATGATTTTCTATTATTGGTTCCAATACCAAAATTTTAAGAAGTCTATAAAGACATTCAGAATATATAAAACAAGGTGTTTCAGTAAAAAGGAATTGGCATAAACTTGAACTAACTAAATTAAGGATTTAAAATTCTACCACACAGAAGAAATTCACAAGTACATTTTCAAATTTAGGCTTCAGGACAAAGATCTACAGGACTGAAAAGTATAATGTTGTTGCCTTTTAAAAATGTATTAACACTCTGATTTTTAGCATAAAATTAAGCCCCAATATTTGAAATGATCATTGATATACTCTTCCCTTTCGTGAAAAAAATACAGCTTTTGCCATAGACCAATTCTAGGAGGAAAAAACATGACTGCTGAGATTGTTGGAAATTACAATAATTATTCAACATGTCATTTCTGGTTTACACCTAAAGTCTGCTTCATATTTTCATAAACCACATAACTGATGCCTACGGCAGGGAGCACCTTCATGAAGTTTGGGGTGATGCCTCTGTAAAGTCCTGGTATCCCTTCTTTGGAAATTATTCGCTGAAAGAGGCCAACCATGTTCAGCTGTGTGGTTCCTTCTACCATAGCTAGAAAATAAAGAAAGAAACCAGGCTAATTTAATATTCAAGCGTGTTTCATCGTTGTTCAAATAA
This sequence comes from Galagoides demidoff, assembly GCA_963574575.1. Classification (NCBI taxonomy): domain Eukaryota; kingdom Metazoa; phylum Chordata; class Mammalia; order Primates; family Galagidae; genus Galagoides; species Galagoides demidoff. Next base: position 5,754 of record CAUYQV010168160.1, on the reverse strand, counting down.
TTATGATTCAGAATGATATTCTAGAATATAATGAAAAAATTCCAAGAAGCCCAAGAAAGTACCCCTTTATGTAATTCTCTTTGTATAGCACCTATGATGAGTTCCCTGACTGTAACAATGACAGTAATAATAGTTTCCTATTGAGTAATTACTATGTGCTAGACACTAGGTTAATTACTGTTCATACCAATCCTGCAAGGTAAATTTTATCCATTTTGTAAATGAGGAATTAGAAGCTTAGAAAGATACAGAAATTTGTCCTAAGACACTGAACTACCAAGTGGCAGAGCTGAGATCTGATGTTCCAGGTAACTCCAAAGCCCCTATGCTTTTTGCTATACCACACTGCCATCTCTTCCTCTTGCTCACTACCCAAGTCCTGAATAAAGACTATTAAATCCCAGGAAGTAGGGGAGTATAGGGAAAGCTTTGGGAAGCTTAGGAAAGGTATAGGGGATCTGGGCTTGGAAACAGCATCAACAGGCAAAAAAGGGAAGGAGACGAAGTCCGTGTTGCTGGTACAACCAAGATGAGGGGAGGAATCCCCACGTGCTACAGGGACACAGCTGAGCAGTAGATGTGGCTGTTACACAGGCAGGACAAGTGCCCGGAGGTGTGCAAGGCAGGGCCGCGGAAAATAGAGTAGGGCCATATTATTAAAGGCTTTGAAATCTGCACTAAGAACTTTGGCATTTACTCTGAGGACACTAAAGAGTGGTGAGGATATCTGAACAGATGTCAAACGGTCAGACCCTGTCGTCAGAAATGGCAAGTCTATCAGCCAGGCAAAGGCCTGAGCTGGAACTGGCAGACAGGAGGGCTCAAATCAGACCATGGGGGTTTGAATTCTAACTCCACTATTTACCAATTGTAAAACTCAGTGGAAGTCATTTACCCTCTCTTTGCCCCAGTTTCTCATGTGCAAAATAGAGATAATGTTAGTGTGCAGCCCCCGCCAAGATGGTTATGGTGGCTGAATGACAGGACCCACGAGAAACTTCTGTTTACGATTTTGCTTTCTCTAGGCAGCCATATGATTGTCTCTCAGCTCCTCAAGCACGTCCTGCTCATGTCTTCACATATGCACCCCCTCAGCTAGATGTTCCTTTGCCACTGCCTGTGCCCCGCTAACCCCCAAGTCTCTTTCCAGTCTCAGCTTAATTGATAGGGTTCTGCAGCCCCCAAGTTAGGGTATAGCCCCTTGCGCTCTGTGCTGCCCTCACAGAGGTAAGGTGGGTTGTTCTCTTGCTGGACATAAGTATTTCTTCCCTGCTCTAACAGTGGAGACCACATCTGACTTGTCCCGTCAGCTGCTCTAACCCTAGCACCTGGCAGACAACGCTCAGGAAGTACTTGTCAATTAATGACTACTGTCCTGAGCAAGAGCAAGACCCTATCTGTACCAAAAATAGAAAGACTAGCCAGGCATTGTGGCAGGTGCCTGTAGTATCAGCTACGCAGGAGGCTGAGGCAAGAGGATTGTTTGAGCCCAAGAGTTTGAGGTTGCTGTGAGCTATGATGACACCATGGTGCTCTGACCAGGGCACTGGAATGAGACTCTGTCTCCAAAAAAAAAAAAAAAAAAAAAAAATTAATGACTGACTACTTGGTTGAGGAGGAGTGGCTGGCACTTAGAAGAGTGATTGAGAATAGAGCTGTAGGTGCCCAGGGTCTACTATTTAAAGAAATGATATGAGGTGAGACTGACCAGAGAGCCGTAAAGAGGACTAGGAAGGCACAGAATGCTAACAAACTTTAGCAGAGTGGGTTTAGCAACAAAAGTCAACAGACAGTGAGAGGAGAGTAACCAATGAGCTGGGCCAGGAGCACAGAGAAAGACGAAAGCTGACAGGGGAGACAGTGTCGCAGTGAGGAAGAATCATAGTTCAGAAGTTGTAGGATCCGAGTAGCATTAATAAACAATTCTGGTCACAAAGACTTAACCCTAATGCCCAATGCTTTCCATAGACTGCTGCATAACACTGCATAATTTTCAGTCCCATGGAAAAAACCCAAAGAGGTTTAGGGCAAAGATCTGAATCCAGATCCACTTATATACCAAAACGTATACTCTTAAAACATGCATTCAACACAGTCCAGAAAAACTTACTGTTTATTTATGAAACCTATCTGTGGCATTACAATTTCATGAAGAGGAAGCATTTATTTTATTTTTTTATTATATTTTTATTTTTAAAAAGAATCTTATCTTCCTTAGGGAAAAGAAAATTATCTTCCTTAGGGAGATAATAATGAAAAAAAAAGGTTGAAACATACTGTCTTAAAACTACATTCTCCTGCCTCAGTAGAACTTGGGAGTTCCAAAGCACATGACTGATGCAATCCTTTCAAAAGCTCACCTTGAGCCTGCATGCGTGTTCTCACCAAGGCCAAGGGGTAGCTGGCCAGCTGACCACAGGTGCTAGATAAGGCACCACATCCCAGCAACACCATGACGCCAGGGTTTACAGTGTCCTTTGCAAAATTTTCTAGCCAATAGGACTTCAAGAGCTGCCAGAGAAACAGAGAAAAGAAGAAAAATAATGAATAACCCTACAACTGCTTTGACTCAATGTAAACCTTTCACAGCTACTCTTATCCTCGTGAGAGACAGGCCACGTTTTGGCCAAATGGGGCAGCACAGTCCCTGGAGCAGCAGCCACTGCAGGAGGCCACAGCTCTGTGGAGAGGTGGGGAAGCCACTGGGGCTTCAGAACATATGAAGTTTGCACTGGTTGCTCATTTTCTCCTAAACAAATAGGAAGGTCAACAGCACACCAAATCTAAAGGATCTAAAGAACATCCCTTACAGTGGGTGGGTACTGATAAGTAATATAGTTCTACTAACCGTGTCTCACTTTATACATATATCATTTCACTTAGTCTTTAAAAACTCTCACATGTTTCTATGTACTATTCTGATTTTGGAAGTGAGGAAAATTCATCTCAATGGAATTCTTTAAGAAGGGCTCAGAACAAAGTGTGTTGATTCACAGGTCACATCTTTCCCTGAATATACTAGGTCCCTGTATTTCATTAGAAGACAATAATTGGGAGAAACTGTACAAAATTTGTATGTTAATCAACTTTTCAGACATAAAATGTCTTAAGTACCAAAATACATGCTAATATGTAAAAAAAACCCTACACAACTTGCTTAAATTTTTAAGTTTCTTAATCCTGTAAGATGGTAAGATGCCTAACATCACTGTCATCAGGGAGCTGTGAATCAAAACTACAAAGAGATGCTGTCTACATCTGTTAGGACGGCCCCTACCAAAATAAATAACAAAAACAAAAAACCAGAAAATACGATTGGTGAGGACAAGGAGAAACTGAAACCTTTGCACACTGTTGATGACAATTAAAAAAAGACACAGTCAGGCGGCTCCTGTTGCTTAATGGAGTAGGGCGTTGGTGACAGGTTCAAACCCAGCCCCGGCCAAAAAAAAAAAAAAAAGACACAGACGCTATAGAAAACAGCGTGGAAATGCCTCAGAACACTAAAAACAGAATTACCACCAGTCCATTAATCCCAATTCTGAGTATATATATATATTTTTTGAGTATATATATCAAACAGAACTAAAAACAAGATCTCAAAGAGATGTTTGCAAAACCACGTTTATTGAAGCACTATTCATACTAGCAAAGATGTAGAATAACTCAAATGTCTATCAACAGACAACTTTTTTAAAGTTGATATATACACAATGGAGTAATATTCAGCTTTTAAAACAAAGAAATCCTGTCATATGCTACAACATGGATGGATCTTGAAAACATTATGCCAAGTGAAATAAGCCTGTTGCAAAAAGACAACTACCACAAGATTCCACTTCCATGAAACAATAAAGCAGTCAGGCTCATGAAAAGAAAAAGCATGTCACCAGGAACTGGGGTCAGGGAGAAATTAGATTAGAGGCCGCCAGGGATTGGGGAAAAGGGAAGGTGGGGAGTAACTGCTTTGTGGTTAGAGTTTCCCTCTGGGGTGACGAAAAAGTTTGGAAATATGTAGATGGTTACACAGTATTGAAATTAATGCCAACAAACCATATGCTTAAAAAATGGTTAAAATGGCAAATTTCATGTTATGTTTTACCATAGTTAAAAAGAAGTAATAATATAATATGCCCAAAGTCATTGATTGGTGCACTTTAAAAGGGTGAACTACATGGAATATAATTAATTATCAATAAATCAGTTCAAAAAAAGTCAAGTCCTCTAGGAAAGCTTCCTTACCCATCTCAGCTATAGGCTGGGTTCCCTCCCAGCAGGTGCAACTAGCCCCACTGTGCTTTAGTTGTCAGCCTGTCTATCTCCCCCACCAGACTTTCAGCTTCCCAAAGGTCGACATTAAGCCCTTCTTTGTATCCCTAGATCCAGAGTCTACCCCCGTGGTTTGTACAGTGTGTGTTCAATGAATGTTTATCAGATTCAAAACTTGTTCAATGATTCAGATAGAGGGTTGATCCAAGATTTGTATTCTGAGTCAGTACAAGGAATGAAACTGTATTAGCCATGTTAGTCACCTGGCTTTATCAATGTCAGATTTTAATAAAGAAAATGTGATAATTTTGCTTATTTTCTGTCCCCTCAAAACAATCTCTAGTACCATCTGCGAAGATGAATGACTATACCTATATGGAATATAATTAATTTGAGTATACTCTTCATTAATAAAAATAATTCACAAGGAAATCTAATATAAAAGTGACCCTATAAATATTCATATTCAAGGTACTTGAAATGAAAAGTTCAAATGGCACAGCCTTGAATCTACAAATCATTTTCTGGCATATATATACATCTTTAAAGTCAAATTCTAACAAGAGCTATTTCACTACATTTTCAGATTCAAAAGATTGCTGTAAACTCACCTCATACACAGCAAGGTCTATGCCTGCGTAAGGTATAATGCCTAATAAATTGGGAATGTAACCTTTGTAAAAAGCTCCCAATCCTTCATGTTTCAAAATCTTCTTGGCACAATCATATATTCCAGAGTATTGTCCCGTTTTGCCCACAGCCAGCCTTGTTTTCATAACCTGGATATAAAAGAATATAACAAAATACTACTGTTCATATCAACTCTATCATCATGGAATTGAGAAGAAGTTGTCTTACAAAGAACAAATGTCTACCACACGTTGTCACTCAAGTGACTGTCCAATTTGTTAACGTATTCTCCTTCGTGGGTTACTTTTTTTCCTTTTTTAGACAGGGTATCTCTCTGTCGCCCAGGCTGGAGTGCAGTGGCCCAATCATAGCTCACTGCAATGCAACCTCAAATTCCTGGGCTCAGGCAATTGCCTAACTAATTTTTTTTTTTTTTCTGGAGACAGTCTTACTTTGTTGTCCTTAGTAAAGTGTCATGTCTCAAACTCTTAGGCTCAAGTGATTCTCTTGCCTTAGCCTCCCAGGTAGCTGGGACTACAGGTGCCCGACACAATGCCCAGCTATTTTTAGAGACGAGGTTTTGCTCTGGCTCAGGCTGGTGTCGAACCTGTGAGCTCAGGCAATCCGCCACCTCAACTCCCCAGAGTGGTAGGATTACAGGCATGAGCCACCGTGCCCAATGCTTAGCTAATTTTTTAACAGAAACAGAGTCTCGGCTCGGCGCCTGTGGCTCAATCGGCTAAGGCGCCAGCCACGTACACCTAAGGTGGCGGGTTCGAATCCCCAGCCTGGACCCGCCAAACAACAATGATGGCTGCAACCAAAAAATGGCCAGGCGTTGTGGCGGGCGCCTGT
>CAUYQV010168158.1:0-24716 GCA_963574575.1 Galagoides demidoff | reverse complement strand
GGCATCACAGCTCATAGCAACCTCCAACTCCTGGGCTCAAGCGAGTCTCCTGCCTCCGCCTCCCAAGTAGCTGGGACCACAGGCGCCCGCCACAACGCCCGGCCATTTTTTTTTTTTTTTGGTTGCAGCCATCATTGTTGTGTGGCAGGCCTGGGCTGGGGATTCGAACCCGCCACCTTAGGTGTATGTGGCTGGAGCCTTAGCCGACTGAGCCACAGGCGCCGAGCCGGATTTCGGATTTTTCAATTTGGGACCCTCAACCTGTATTATCAGAAGCTAAGGGCATATTTCTAACAATGCTCACTGGCAAATGGTTACCTTAAATTCTGCAGTAACCAAAACAAAAACCCATGAAGTTCTCAAATATTAAAGTGTTTTCTGTACAGCTCTAGAAGATGTATATATTGCTTCAAAACTCTCAAGCTAGCAAGTTTACCTCTTTTTAATTAAACAATCTTGATTTTACTTAATGAAATGTTAAGAATTTGAATAAAGTCTTCCACCCCATCCCTACTCCTACTCACTCTCCAACATGTAGCCAACTAGTATCTTTTTGGAAATTTCAATCAGCCTTCCTCACATTACCAGACCTCAATATGATAAAATCCTTCCCAAAACCTCTCCTTTGGCCTAGGAAGAAAGCACACTTCCTAAACACCTTTTCTGACCTCACCTCTACCTGCGTTTTCCACATTTTTTTCTGCTCCAGCCACATTAGCCCTATTTTATCCCTATTCATCACACCAGATTCTGTGTACACACTATTCCCTCCACCCTTCCTTCTTAGCCCGGTTAGGTCCCACTTATCCTTTAGATCTTAGTTCCAATCTTTACTTCTGTAAATATCCTTTCTCTTACATTGGTCTAACCTTTTTTTATATGCCCTCATAGCATATAAAGCACAACATCAACATACTTAACATTTACTTGTAATTATTTTATTGTTCTTGTGTTTAAATTCCTGGACCCCTTTACTCCCATTCACTTCAATTCTAACTTCAATCATTGAAGAAGGAAGCCCAGGAACGAGGGTCTAATGCTCCAAGGGATCAGCAGACTATGATATAAGACACAAATGCCAGTGGAAATTTAACTGGGCTTCTATTCTGTCAGGACTGCAATTTTTGTACTCCAAAAAACGCAAAACCTTTAGTTACAAAATTCCAAAAGTTTTAAGTGATTGCCCCAGGCCCTTAAGTCCATTTCTGGCACACGATTTAACGAAGAACATGAGGTTTTTGCAGCAATGCCATGCCATTTGTACTATAGGAGAAATGCCCATATCTTCCTCTAGAACACATCCTTCTATTCTCTTGTCTTTGTGAAGACTTCACTTCCATACTTCCTTTTCAAAATCACCATACCTTTAATTCCCTGAATTCTTATGCTTATACTTCCTCTTCCAAGATAGGCTACATGATAATCCCTTAAAAGCTCTCAAATACCTTTGGTATCTCTTATATGCCTATGCTTCTATCACACCCAACCAGCAAAACCAGTCTTTCATCAAAATTATAATCCACCTTCCCTTCTCCTACACTAGACAGCTGACCTCTACTGAATTAAATCCAACAATCTTGCATATAGCCACTGCTATGAACTAATACCAACTGGGCTCTCTTGGTGCTACCAACAAAAGTATTTCCAGAAATCTTTAGTCAGCTTCAGCTTGTTCCCCATTCCTCAATGGCTAGTCTACATTTTCATCATTCACTTTAAACTTTAAGTCCTCTCCTCAAATTCAGTGAGCTAACTACCTCACCTCTTTCATCAAGAAAATGGAAGTCCAGGGCCAGGCATGGGTGGCTCATGCCTGTAATCTTACCACTCTGGGAAGCCGAGGCGGGTGGATTGCCTGAGCTCAGGCATTCAAGACCAGCCTGAGCAAGAGAGAGACCCTGTCTCTAAAAGTAGCAGGGTAGTGTGGCAGGCGCCTGTAATCCCAGCTACTCAAAAGGCTGAGGCAAGAGGATCACTTGAACCCAAGCATTTGAGGTTGCTGTGAGCTATGACACAAGGGAACTCTATCCTGGAGTGACAGAATGTAACTCTGTCTACAAAGAAAGAAAAAGAAAAGAACAAAACAAAAAAAAAAAAAGAAAATGGGAGTCCACCAGATATGCTCATATTCAACTCTCTACTCTCGTATTACAAAGTGACCTATGTCCACACCACGCTACCTCTTCTGTTACATTCTTCCTTTTGGAGACAGGATTTCACTCTGTCACCCAGACTAGACTTAAGTGGTATCATCATAGCTCACTATAACCTCCAACTCCTGGGGCTCAACCGACCCTCCTGCCTCAGCATTGCCCCTTCCCCAAGCAGCTGGGACACATAGTAAGCACCATCTGCCCGGTTAATTTCTCAAATTATTTGTAAAAATTTTTTTTTAATTTTTTGTACAAAGTCTCCCCATATTTTGTCCAGGCTGCTCTCAAATTCCTGGCCTCAAACAATCTTCCTGCTTCAGCCTTCCAAAGTAGCTGGGATTACGGGGATGAGCCATCAAGTATGTGCTCACCTCTATTCTTCAAGACCAACCATCTGTACTCTAGAACCATATTTCCCTCCAAGGCTTAACTCTTGTCAGCCTCTCGCGCTCATGTTTTCATCCTTTCCTCTCCACTCTCTCCCTTCCCCTCAATCTATATATTCCTTTCACAAAATTCCATACCTCTGTGCTATATATCACTGCCAGTAATACACTAGTGTTGATGGTTAGAATGAATTTTTTTTAATTTTAAAAAAACTAGGTCCTGGCCAGGCGTGGTGGCTCAGGCCTGTAATCCCAGCACTTGGGAGGCCAAGGTGGAAGGAAGGACTGCCTGAGCTCACAGGTTCGAGACCAGCCTAAGGCAGAGTGAGACCCCATCTCTAAAAATAGCTGGGCGTTATGATGACAGGCACCTGTCGTCCCAGCTACTTCGTAGGCTGAGGCAAGAGAATCACATAAGCCCAGGAATTTAAGTTGCTATGTAAGTTATGATGCCATGGGCACTCTACTAAGGGTGACAAAGTGAGACTTTGTCCCCCCCTCCAAAAAAAAAACTAGGTCCTGCTAATGTATTTCATTAAAGTGTTAAATTTTATATACCTATACACTATACCTTGATCATATTCTCATTTAACTTATAACCAAATTAAGATTTATAAAGGATACAATGGTCTCTAACACAGGAATTTCCAAAGGGAATTTTTTTTTTTTTTTTTTTTGAGATAGAGCCTCAAGCTGTCACCCTGGGTAGAGTGCTGTGGCATCACAGCTCACAGCAACCTCCAACTCCTGGGCTCAAGCGAGTCCCTTGCCTCAGCCTTCCCAAGTAGCTGGGACTACAGGCACCCACAACAACACCTGGCTATTTTTTGGTTGCAGCCGTATTGTTGTTTGGTGGGCCCAGGCTGGATTAGAACCTGCCAGCTCAGGTGTATGTGGCTGGCGCCTTAACCCACAGGCACGGAGCCTCCAAAGGGACTTTTAAGGACAATTTTGATTATACAGGATTTTCATCTTCTATGCTGACATTCTCATCTTATATGCTAAATCACAGGAAAAAATGTAACCCCTCTAACAGATACTAAAAATTGAAAAAAAAATTCTGCTTTAACCTGTGTCCTTGAAAAGGTATTGCCTCATCTCTTCCTTAATCAAGAATAATTCTATATATTGACTATCCTCTCTCCATGGTCCCTTTCATTTACTCTTTCAACCCACTAAAATCTGGTTTCTGCCCCCATCACTCAATTCAAACTACTTTCCCAAAGATCACAATGATCTAATTTCCAAATCCAGTGAAAACTATCTGTGCCTATCCCACTAAACCTATCTGTTGCACTGGACACTAAAGATCAATCCCTCATTTCTGAAATTCCCCTACTCAGTTTCTGTGACATCACACTTTCCCTGTTGTCCAGGGACCTCTCAACTGTTTCTTCCTGGACTCCATCCACTCTTTCAACATTGGTGTTATTCAGGGTTCCATGGCCCACTGCTTTTCTCACTCTACGTTCTCTCTCTTTCTCTCTCAAATACACTCTTCAACCACCACCTACAGGTGTCTCTTAAATCCTTCAGGCCAATTATGGTACCAGTGTCAATCCCTCCTAGGAGAAACCGCCCCACACACTGTCTATACTGAAAGAAGTGGGACCCAGACTATCCTTATGCCAGGAGGATATTTTATAATTTGTTATTCCCCTCACACTCCTACAGCTCTTTCAACACAGGTTAGCACCTGATCTGAAGTCTGCCAATTCACACCATAGCATATAAGGAAAAGCTCTGCCCAATGAAGAATGACGCCTATTACCTAGGCCAATCTGGTAAGTCTCTCAGCAATCCTTAGGAAGGAAAGGATAAGGCAGTCAATAAGGAAAAAGAAATAAGAAAACCATAAACTAGTAACTGCAGCTGAGTCCCTTTAAACAATAGAATACAGTGAACAATCATGAATTCTAGCTGTTAAGAGCACTTAGGGCTCCCTCAACCCCAGAAGACCTGTTCCTGTTCTTTCTGTAAGGCTTGCTTCTTTGGCTTCTTCTGGTTTCCCTGAAGTCAGATCACAAGATTAAGATTCCCATTTTTACTTAACTCCAAATATACTGTAATACCGGCTAGGGTTAAGGTGGCTCATGCCTATAATCCTAGCACTCTGGGAGACCAAGACAGGTGGATCAACAAGACAGCTCAGGAGTTCTAGACTAGCCTGAGCAAGAGCAAGACCCTATCTCTAAAAAAATAGCTGGGATCTGTGGCAGGGGCCTGTAGTCTCAGCTATTCGGGAGGCTTACACGAGAAGATCGAGAAGATCGCTTGAGCCCAAGAATGTGAGGTTACTGGGAGCTATGATGCCACAAAACTTTAACTTTAACATGGGCAACACAATGAAACTTTGTCTCAAAGAAAAAAAAAATATATATATATATATATATTTGTGTGTGTGTGTATGTGTATATGTATATAGTAATCCTGACTTCTTGACTTCACAATAAATGTCATCCTTGATTTCTCTATCTTCCTCATAATCTCCCAGTATTACCTCTAAATATTAGTATCTTCACAAGTCTGCTCTTCTCTGCCCCTACCATTGACCAAGTTGAGGTCCTTATTTCTAAAATGTTATACTCTTAACAGTCTTCTACATGAGTTTGCTATTTCCAGTCTCATACCTCTTGAAATTATCTTACAGTCAATTGCATAATCTGACAAAAAAGAAAATATGAGTCAGTACTTCCTAGTTAAAATCCCTTGATGATTCTCCATCTCCTACAAAAGACCTAAACTCAGTAAGTATTCCCTACTGCCCCTCACTGATCTTTTCCCAGTTGCTCCTTGTCACACAAATTCCAAAAACCAAAAATTGCTTATAAAACCAAACATAAACAGTAATTCTCTTCTCTATGCTTTTGTTTTTCCTCCACTTGTATGCCCAGTTCCTCCTCTTCCCCTAGATTCTACTACTCCTCCTCTTTTAAGACTGATCCCTGACCTCAACTCCTCCCAACAAGTTATCCTTGACCCACCTCCTTCCCCCTATCCAATGTCAGCCTGGGTTAAATGCTTCTCCTGTATCTTCCATAGTATTCTCTATAACACTCCCCTTACTACTCTAGTTTGTATCCTTTGAGCTCTTTGAATTCAAAGACAGCATCTTATTCACTAAGTGTTTAGAACCTGGCACAAAGTAAATAGTCACTAAAAGCTTATTAAATAAATGAAGAAACAGTGAGCAAGACATACAAACTGTCTAGGATGATATATAATTATCATCATGATTGTCTACTTTTGAGTACGATTAGATTCACTTGATTCTTAGTTAGCAATTGACAATTTTAAAGCTAATTACCCCAAATTTTGGCAAAGGGATCCCTGGGAAAGCTGAGTTTGGTTATTAAATTCCTTGATTAAGAAACATTTTTATGAAAAAATAAAAATTTATATTGCTCCATAATTCTTAATAGACATTTGTATAGGTAAGCAAGTATTTGCTGAAACATTTGTTCAACCTTAAGTACAGAAATTAGATAAGCAATTATATTTAAGAAGTGTTAAAAGGCCTTGTGCAGTGGCTCACATCTGTAATCCCAGCATTTTGGGAGGCCCAGGAGGGAAGACTGCATGAGACCAGCCTGGACAAAAGAGCAAGATGCTGTCTCTACGGAGAAAAAAAAAATTTAAATCAGCCAGGTATGGTGGTGCACACCTATAGTCCCAGCTTCTTGGAAATCTGAAGCAGGATTGCTTGAGATCACCTGTTCAAGGCAGTAAGCTATGATTGCACCAGTGTACTCCAGCCTGGGTGATAGAGTGAAACCAAGTCTTTGTTTAAAAAAAAAAAAAAAAAAAGCTTTACACCCATAGCACAGTGGTTACGGCACCAGCCACATACAACAAAGTTGGTGGGTTCCAACCTGGCCCAGGCCAGCTAAACAACAACAATAACAATTGCAATAAAAAACAGCCAGTGTTGTGGCAGGCACCTGTAGTCCCAGCTACTCGGGAGGCTGAGGCAAGAGAATCACTTAAGCCCAAGAGTTTGAGGTTGTTATGAGCCGTGATGAGACTATCTCAAAAAAAAAAAAAAAAAATGCAATTCATTATTTCATTGCTTCCCATCATTCCCAACTTTTACTTATCTTCCATCTCTCCTAAACTGTCCTTACTCAGTAATATCAAGGTATCTCAACTTTCCAAAGCATTAGTGTGTTCCAGTTACCTTTTTCCCCCAGAGAAAGTACTTTTAATCTCAACTATTCTTCAAAAAGTTCTAAATGTGATCACCAAATTTTATCTATTTCAGATAATTAGGTTTCATACAAACTGAAAGAGGCCATAAATGGTATCACGGAAATAACATTACAGAGTCCGGAAAAATTAGTTTCCAATCGTAGCTTATGTATGGACTGGGAATGTCTAACCTCCAGGTGCTTCTACTTTCTCAAATCTAAATGAGAACTCCAGCATCTTGTCCACATTCCTGTGTATGTATCAAAACACTCTGTGAAGTATCCAAATAGTGGTAATAACTTGAAAAATGTAAAAATGCAATCTGTAATTGAACCATTTAGACTAAATCCACTGTCACATTCATTAAAATGCTTTAAAGTAAAGTTATCATTATAACTAAGTCTAAGCCTGTCACATTTATTCAATATTGTCAAGAATTTTAAAAATATGAGGGGCCATCCCTGGGTTTTCCAATAGTCAGGGTGTCACTTCTACACCCTGTTATCCTTCTGCAATCCAATCAACTTTATTTGCAAGTCTGGTTTAATGCTGATCCCTTGAAATGAATTAAGGAACAATATTGCTTCCAAAACCAGTAATTTCAATTTAGAGTAACAAAATCTTAAAAACAAAGCATGTTCAGAGCAAAAGAAACCAAGCTACCTCTATTTCAAAGATGAAAATTCTCACCATTCTGGACCATAAATATCAATTTTTTTAAATTCTCTAATATGCAAATATATGAATAGTAGTTTTAATGTTAAAAATCTCAAAATGCTTAGGTAAAATCAATGCAGCATAATGACAGGTTAAATAAAAATTCACTCCTCTTATTTTGTGATTTCAAAGTTTTATTATCCACTACCTAAGACACCTCCCCTTTGCTTCCTTCCTTTGCTTCTTTGGACAGAGTTACCTAGTAGGTTTGGTATAGTCCTCTCAAAAGACACACAGAAAAATAACAGTAACCACAACAGAAAACTCACACACACTCTATAATAACAAGACAAGAGGAAGAGGCAGTAGAAAGGAGAAAATAGAGACTGTGACAAGGGGGAAGGGAGAAGAAACAAAGGGGAGAAAGAAAATGACATCTTCCAGAAATACTGGTTTATGTTCACAAAATAGTGACGTTTCCAGAAAGAGAATCTTAGCATTACACAACAGAAAGTAATAAAGAGGCCAACAGGAAAAATAACTGAGACAGCAGTGTCATAAATATTCTAAACTCCAACCAATTTCACATAAACATGTACTCTTCTCTGACCCAAATCATCAATTTTATGTAAAAGTAAAACTAATCAAGGCACATTACAGTGCTAAATGAACTGAAATCACAAATCTTACACATCATGGTAATTCAGAGCTGGAAATTTCCTTACCAACCATCCAGCTCAACTCCCACACTCAGATAAACTGAGTGAGGCCCAGTCTTATAATGTGTCTACAATCACAAATGACTACAGGACTCAGGAAAGCTGGGATTCTTTGTTCAGTAATCTTCCACATATACTGCCTCTGATTTTATAAGCTAATTATTGACTATCAACCATAAATTTAAGATAAAGTTCTGTCACATCTAACACAAGCTTTCTGGTAGCCTTATCAGAAGTAACACTTCATAACACTGTTCACACACATAAAAAAACCAAAACTAAAAGGAAAAAAAAGCAAAAAAATTTATGAAAAACAAAACTAAATAAACTTCACAAGAGAATTAACAAAATGTTCTAAGTTAAGAAAAAAAACAAAACCTCAACTACTGTGTTTTGAAATTTTCAGCCATTTAGATTAAGGAACATAAAATTAAAAGTACTTCTTTGCAACTATGCCAAGAATAAATAGGAGGAATTTTCAACAAGGCCTATTTTGTGTGTGATTCTCTGCAGCCAAATCATTTGGTAGGTTTCTGTTGCCATTCTCCTTCCAGATTAAATAGTAACTCACTTATCAAGGTTCTTCTCAAATTCAGTCCTGTATGCTTTAAGGATATAACCACAAGGTTGTTTATACCCAGTACATACATGTCACTAGCCTGTGAGTAGACCTCCCCCCCCCCCCACTCTTTGTAGCCAATCAAAGTGCGGTTGCTTAGAATGCAAAAGCTCCTGTTTTAGGCCTAAAACACAGTGTATGTTTCCAAAGAGACTGATACATTAGATTGATTTTTTCTTCCACACAAGTAAACTTGATGCAAGCTATTAAAACAGACTACATTTCAAAAATCCACATAGTGATTTATGATTTTATATACAAAGTATTTGCTTCAAGCTTTGTTTTACCCTAAGAGAGATAAGTGAGGCAGGAGGGGACTAGCACAAGCCTAAGATTGTTGTTTTTAACTGCAGGTGTAAAACATAAGCCAATTTCCTTTAAGTACTATGGAACATTTTTTTTAAAAACCTTGTTTTCAACAAGACTTCGTGTAATACCCAATACACGAATACCTGCACAGGGCATTTCCAACCTGGAGGGTAGGTTTGTGCTTCCCTGAGGAAACAGGTACTCCTGAGGTTTCCCCTCTTCCCCTCCCAGTTGCTCTTAGTAAGATACACTGATGGCAAACTTGGGCCCTTGTCCTTTTGTCCCCCTTGACAATCTCTGGCCTAATTTTGATTACTCCTCCCCCCACGTATCTCTGCTCTCCCTTAACTAGAAGTCATACCTCAGAACTGTATCTCCCTTTCCCTCAATGTAAAAAGAGAACGCCTGACCCACCACCTGGAGAACAATGTAACCCAACTCCGAGTCCATGGATTCCTCTACCCAAGCCCCAGGATTTATCTTAAAGGGAAATCGGAAAGCGAGTTCTGTCCTGTCATCCCGGATTCCCTCAAGGTGTCCTACTCCCGGCTGGGATTACCCAGCCTCCCTGCTAGGAGCACTCCACTCACCTTCCTCTCCCACGATCTCGGCCCTCGCCCTCGGACCTCGCACCGGGACCCCAGGGCCCCCCTCGGGGCAGCGGAGCCGGCAGCGAGTCACCTCAGAGGGCACATGCCAGCCGGGGCTGGGGGCGGGGGCGGGTCTACAGCGTAGCAGGCTGCGACCGGACACTTCGGGTCAGCGCCCCACTCCCACCGCAGGACACACGCCCAGTACCTTTGTAGTGCACCCGCAGGTTGTTCTGAGAGAGGCCGATGTAGCTGAACTTGTCCTTTGGGCTCCAGGAGCGAGGCAGCGGCGTCTCCTGCTCATCCACGGCCGGGTACAGGCGCTTCAGCCGCCGCTGCAGCTCCTTCTCCTGCTCGTTCAGGGCCGAGTCCCCGTGCGGGAAGGGGGCCGCGGCGCTGCTGCCGGCCGCCAGGGCCGGGGCCGGGGTGCCTCCGGCCGGGCCGGGACCCACGACGAGGCCCGGGGGCGCGGGGGGCGCGCTGGCGGGGGCGGCCGCCGAGGCGGGGGGCGGCGGGGGCGGCGGAGGCGGCGGCGGGGCTGCGGTGGCCGGAGGCGGCGGCGGCGGTGGGGGGTGGAGGAGCAGGGCGGCCGCCGCGGCCCCCAAGCCGCCGCCGCCCGCGCCGCCTCCGGGCGAGCCAGCCGGAGAAGAGCCGGCGCTGACGGCCGGGGGCGCGGGCAGGACGACTCCGGAGACCGGAGCCGCGGCCGCCGGTGGTGGCGGCGGCAGCTGCTGCTGTTGTTGTTGCTGCGGCGGCGGTGGCGGCGGCGGCTGCCCGGACATCCCGGCCGCGACTCAGCCTGCGGCCACCTCCACCTCTTCTTCCTCCTCTGCTTCCCGGGGGCGCTGTCGCTGCGGCCGCCGGCACCAGGCGCCCAGTCCGCCCGCCCCGGAAGCAGGCGGCGGGCCGCGCGCCCAGGGAGAGCGCGGCAGTTGGGGGGCTTGGAGACGCGGGAGTGGGCAGCGGGCCCGGGGAGGCCCTGAGAGAACGTTGGCCGGAGCGCGGGCGCGCGGCCCGGGGACGAGGCGCCCGGGGCGGGGGCGACGCGAGAGCGCGGGAGGGAAGGCGCGCTGGCGGCCGCTGCTCTCGCGGCTGTTTCCCGGCGGGCGGGCCGGGACGGCGCGAGACGCTGCGCGCGGGCGGTGCTTGGCGAGGGGGCGGGACGGAGGCGCGACGGGCGGGGGCGCGCGGGCCGCGGGGGTCCCGGCTGCGCGCGGGGAGGCGGCTCTCCGCGGCCCGCCAGCCGCTTGCAGGCTGGGACGCGAGGCTCCCGGCGCCGCAGGTCCCTTCCCAGGCGCCGCCTCCCCCCCTCCACCCCGCAGCCGACGAATCTCCTCCCACTTCACTTCTTTTTGTTGTCGTCGCCCCACCTCCCCTCAGTAGGGCTCCTCCGAGCCGAGGCGCTGCTCCTCGCCCAGGCGAGAGTAATCGAGCCCCGCTGGGGCCGCCACGAACCTGGCCTCGGAGCGCTCGGGGACCCTCCGGAACGGGTCGTGGGTCCTGCGGCGGGGCTCGGGCTCCGGGAGCCAGCTCGGGGTGGCCCTGGGCTCTCCCCTCCAGCCCTGCCGCGAGTTCTCGCCCCAGTCCGCCTCCCCCCAAAAAGGACCGTACTGCTTTTCCTACTTCTTAGCATGTAACACCGTAACACCCTTACGGACTGCGCAAACGATTTCTGAAGGCAAAGTCTCCCACTTAAAATAGTGACTGTTTCGTGAGTTAATTTTATGAGGCCTACCAGAGAACTTAGAGTGGTAGAAGGTGTCACTAATAAAGGTCGGTGTGTCTTCAAAGAACAGGAACGGGAGCTGTATGAATACAAGATTACAGTGTATATTTAGGAATGGCTTCTAGAGATGTCAAAAATTTTATAGACTCATTAACTTTCATAACAGACTTTTTAGGAAAGAATTATGCCCATTTTTTAAACAAGGAAATATTCACTGAGGTCAGCAAAGTCAAAAATAGGACTTCCGACTTTGCAGTTCCCAGTAGAGTGCTTGGTCAACTGCTTTGGCACAACTTGCCAAGTGTTGCTCTCTGACCCATCATAATACTACTAGTTTGTTTTGACCACTTCCCTTTGTTTAGCTTATCCTTTCCCTAGCTGGCAGAAATCAAGCTTTAAACACGAAATAAATTCTAACGCTTTGTTTGCTTCCGAAAGCTACTGAGATGGTTAATTGTTAGTCAAATAAGCAAGGAACGTTTGGCTGAAGAGAGAATTACTTCATTTTGAAGAAGGTAAGTAAATGGTGATTTAATTAAATACCCTCAATGTTTAGCCAAAACTGATTAACATTTAGCCTAATTTCTCCCTCAATTATCCAGACAACTAGATGCCCTGTTGTTCTTTGATAAAAAATTTATCCGATAATTTTGACCTATTGTTTGACATTCTTCAAACCATTACACTTTAAATCACATGATTTCACTCCACTTTTACATTGTTCTAAAACTTTCATTTGTATTACAGCAACAGTGAGTCCAAAGTAAACCAAGCTGTCACTGTAAGATAACCATGGCAGAATAAATGGACTTCACACTTCATTAAACTTTCTTTTTTTTTTTTTTTTTTGGCAGTTTTTGGCCAGGGCTGGGTTTGAACCCTCCACCGCCGGTACATGGGGCTGGCCCCCTACCACTTGAACCACAGGCGCCACCCTATTAAACTTTCTTAAAATGGTCATCAAGCATTTATTAAGATTGTTTTCTCTCAACACAATTAGAAACCACTCCATTCTAGAACTTTCCATATTGTAGTAATACTTGAGGGAAAATAGAATTGTTTGACATTTCTTTGTGTTTTTTTTTTGTTTGTTTGTTTGAAACAGAATCTCACTTTTTCGCCCTTAGTAGAGTGCTATGGCATCATAGCTCACACCAACCTCAAACTCTTGGGCTCAAGCAATTCTCTTATCTCTGCCTCCCAAGTAGCTGGGACTATAGGCCCCACCACAATGCCTGTCTATTTTTAGAGGCAGGATCTCGCTCTTGCTCAGGCTGGTCTCAAACCATGAGCTCAGGTAATCCACCCTCCTCAACCTCCCAGAATGCTGAGATTATAGGCATGAGCCACCTCACCTGGTCCTTGTTGGAAGTTTTTTATAAAAGTGACTGGTTGCTCTGCAAACAATCTCAAGAAATTAATTATTTCATTTGTGGGGGAGAGTGCTGTGAAATGGGCACTTTCTCATATGGAAAGAGGTAGAGAACACTGATAACATCGTTTTAGAAAGCTATGCACTTAGTGATATTTATACAGACACATAAAGGAGCTCATAGTTCATGCCTTTTGACTTATCTATTCAGAAAAAAAAAGCTAAGCATTAAAATCTAAATGTGGAAGTGCTTTAGGTCTAAAAATGTTCAATAAAAAGTATTAATGGTAGATTAAATATGGAAGCAATTAAATGCCCAACATGAAGGGACTAATTGAAGAAATTATCATATATCCCACTCAATGGAATTAGGAGTACAGGAGCATATTTGTGCCATTTTTTAAAGGGTATCCTTTTTGGGCAGGGGAATTCCTGAAAGAAGAGGCCAACCAGTTAAAAAAGGCATCCCTCCTCTTGACTTAGTCAGTGGCACTCAGACCCAATTTCAGACCCACTGTTTAAAGGCTCCTTGCACAAGGATATCCTGAAACAAGTAATTTATGGCCTCTTAGAAAAACGGTATTGAAGACGTGGAAAAATGATTATGACATACTAAATGAAAAGAGGCCGCATAATAATTAGAGCACTGCCAAAAATCATTACCAAAAAGACATGACAGAAAATCATAAAATATTTCTGTAAAGGACAATTATAATGTATAATAAAAGCAACATTTTATTAGGAAAATATAAGAATTGCACAAAGAGATATAAATGGTAAAAATCCATTAGCCATGAAGTTATCCACACCATTCTTGAAAGTATGTTTTCAGTCCTTACCATGTGTTGCTACAATATTCTATATCTAGATCTGTTGGGTTTCTCAGTAGCAAACAATAAGAGCCAATTCTGGCTCTCTTAAGCAGAAAAGGAACTTAATAGAAAGATACTGAATAGTTCTCAGAATTGATCAGAAGGCTGGACAACCAGGCCTTAAAACAAAGATCAAAGGAAGGCAGGCAGCATAAATGGATTGGCCTGGGCCCTACTACTGGTCATAGAAATGACCACCAGATACCTCCTCACCACTTGTACTCTTATCTCTCTGACCTCCAGTCTTCAGAGTTGAAAGCCCAGATTACATGCCCATACTAGAGTCTACCAGCAAACAGAGATTCCCAGATTACCCAGTGGTTGAGTTATAGAGATACTAAGGTATCTTCACCTCAGGGTGAGCTTGGAGCAGCAAGAGTCCCTGGAGCTGGTCCCTTTGGGCAGTGAACAGTCTCTTGGGTTTGGACTACTATATGCATCTTAGCATTTTCTGCACGTCGCATGACATGATAGAGTTTAGAACATATTGCCCTAGTGGGAAAAGGGCCTCTGATTCCCACAGTAGCCAATTTTCCATACCAGGAAAGAGGTTCAAGTACTGACCAGCGTATCAGTCGAGGTCTATGATGATATCCTTCTAGGTACTGAAAAATGTCCTGGCAAATGTGTGCCTAGAGCTATAGTACAATTTTAGGTCTGAATAAATTCCCAATTGCTGTAAAACAAATCAACCCAAGCTCAGTGGGTTAAAATAACATTTATTACAGTTTCTGTAGGACAGGAAGCTGGCACAACTTCACTGGGTCCTCTGCATCAGAGTCTCTCACAAGCATTGAGAGTGTCAGCGTGGCTGCAGTCATCTCAAGACAACTGGGGGCTGGGCATGGTAGCTCACACCTGTAATCCTAGCACTCTAGGAGGCTGAGGCAGGTGGACTGCTTGGGCTTAGGAGTTCAAAACCAGCCTGAGCAAGAGTGAGATCTTATCTCTACTAAAAATAGAAAAGCTTGGGTATTGTGGCGCACGCCTATAGTCCAGCTATGCGGGAGGCTGAGAGAGCCCAAGAATTTGAGATTGCTGTGAACTATGATGCCATGGCACTCTACCCAGGGCAACAGAGTGAGACTCCATCTCAAAAAAAGTTAAAAAATAAAATAAAATTTAAAATATATATATATATTTAAAAGACATTAACTTGGGAAGAATCCACTTCCAAGCCCACTGACACAAATATTGGCAGGATTTGGTTCCTCAAGGGCCTTAATTCCTTGCTGGCTATTGGCGAGAAGCAGCCTTGGTGCCTTGCCACCCAGGCCTCTCCAACCTGGCAGCTTACAAGTATGAAAACCAAGAAGGCACTAGTAAGGGGACAGATGTCATGGGCTTTTGTAACCTAACCACAGAAATGACATCTCATTGTTTTTACCACAATATGTTCATTAGAAGTAAATCACTAGGTCCATCCTATCTTCAAGGGGAGAGGATTACACAGGCCATGAACACCAGAAGGTGGGTGTCTCTGAATGCCATCTTTGGAAATCGCCTCTCACAGAGTTCTTATGATTTCCAGTGCCCCTGGGGCACTGCACCTGCTGCATTCACATCTAATATAGCTTCCAGACCAGAGACAGGCAATACTTTTCTGTAATAGGTTAGACATAATGGTACTTGTCACTGCAACTCCTCGATTTTGTCATTGTGAGTAAAAAGTAGCTACAAACAATGCATAAGCAAATAAGTGACTTCTCTGAAAAATTCCAAATTGCAGACGACACCAGTGCAGTGGCGGGGCCCAGTGGCCCACGGGCCCTGGGTTGGGAAGCCATGTGCCTTCTCTGTAGGCTTTGACTGGGACTGAAGTTAAGACTGGAGCTGATGCTAAGACCACAGAGGTCAAGGAGGCAAAGCCTAGAACAAGAAATGGATGCTCATCACCAAGCTGGGCCTCCTAGTCAAGGACACAATAACCAGGTCCCTGGAAGAGATCTACCTCTTCTCCCAGTACATCAAGGAAATCACTGACTTTTTCCTGGGAGCATATCTCAAGGATAAGATTTTGAAGATTAAGCTGGTGCAAAATCAGACCTGCACTGGCCAGTGACCCAGATTCATCAGGGACCACAATGGCCACATTGATCTGGTATTTAGTGCACCAAGGAAGGAGCCACTGCCATCTGAGAGGACAACATCTCAGCCAAGCCCTCCACTGTCCCCATGAAGAGAGGCAACTGGGGGAACAAGGTCAGCAAGCCCCACACAATCCCTTGCAAGGTGACAGGCCACTGCGGCTTTGTGCTGATATGCATTATGCCTACCCCCAGAGGCACTGGCATCATCTAGGCCCCTGTCCCCAAGAAGCTGCTGCTAGTGGCTGGTATTGATGACTGCTCCTCAGCCAGGAGCTGCATTGCCATCCTGGGCCTTTAATGCTATCTCCAAGACCTATGAAAATCTAACCCCTAACCTCTGGGAAGAGATCATATTCATAAGTGTCATTGTCTGAAATTCACTGATCATCTCATCAAGACCCACACCAGATAGTCTGAGGTAGGAGATTTGCTTGAATTTCAAGACTGGCCTGAGCAAGAGTGAGTCCCTGTCTCTACTAAAAATAGAAAAACTAGCTGGGTATTGTGGTAGGCACCTGTTGTCCCAGCTACTTAGGAGGCTGAGGCAAGAAGATCACTTGAACCTGGGAGTTTGAGTTTGTTTTGAACTAGGCTGAGGCCATGGCACTCTAGCCTAGACAACAGAGTGAGACTCTTATTTTAAAAAATAAAATAATGAATAAAAAAGACCTACACAAGAGTCTTGTAGCTACAACATAGGGATTTTTTGTTTGTGTGTTGAGGCAAACTCTCACTCTGTTGCCCTGGATAGGGTGCTGTGGCATCAGAGCTCACAGCAACCTCAAACTCTTGGGCTCAAGTGATCCCTTCAAGTAGCTGGGACTACAGGTGCCCACCACTATGCCTGACTAGTTTTTCTATTTTTAGTAGAGATGGGATCTTACTATTGCTCAGACTTGTCTCAAAATCCTGAGCTGAAGCAATCTACCCACCTTGGCCTCCCAGAGTGCTAGCAGATGGTGAGCCCTCATGCCTGGCCCAACATAGGATTTTTATTACAAGAAAAACAAAATGAATTAAAAAAAACACAAGGGTGTGACTGTAATCCAATAAAGCTGTATTTAACGAAAATAGGCACCTGGATTTGGCCTTAGGCTGCAGTTTGTGATCCCTGTTCTCAACCATTACAGATACACATTCCTTATAAGCCATTCTGAACACTAAGTGACAAGACTATGTCATTAGCAATGAAATCCCAAAAGTCAATAACTTCACTTTATTACCAGCAATATGGGCTGCAGCCAGTGTCCTGCATCACCAAATGCCACACGTGGATGGAGTCAGGAAATGAATGAAAAATGGCTGAGCAATGCCAGGAAACTATAGCAGCAACGAGTCTAAACTGGAGATAATTCTCTGACAGCTTTATTAAGTATCTCTCTATTCCATATGAAAACCTGTGTTAGGTTCTGGACAGGGAGTAAGGAAAGAGGGAAGAAGGATGGCAGAGAAAAACAGGGTAGTATGAAACCTATTCCTTCCGTGAATAGAGTCTAGCTGAAGAGGTAAGATTAGTAGAGTCATCCCTCGGAATCCTCAGGGGGTTGGATCCAAGATCTCTCATGGATACCAAAATCCACAGATGCTCAAGTCCCTTATATAACGTGGTGTAGTATTTGCAAATAACATACATTCATCCTCCCAAATACTTTAAGTCATCTCTAGATTACTTAATACAACGTACATGTTATGCAGTTGTTATAGTATTTGTTTAAGGAATAATGACAAGGAAAAAAAAGTTAGTACAGGTTTGGTCCAGATGCTACCATTGTAGTCATAACTATATATTTTTTTTTGAGACGGAGTCTCACCATGTCACCCTCAGTAGAGTACTATGGTGTCACAGCTTACAGCAACCTCTAACTCTCTTGGGTTTAAGAGATTCTCTTGCCTCAGCCTCCCAAGTAGCTGGGACTACAAGCATCCACCACAACACCCAGCTATTTTTTGGTTGTCATTGTCGTTGTTTGGCAGGCCCTGGGCCGGGTTTAAACCCACCTGCTCTGGTGTATGTGGCCAACGCCCTAGCTACTGAGCTACAGGTGCCAAGCCCTAACTACATTTTTAATTCTCAGTTGACTGAATTCAAGGAGGCAGAACCCGTGGCTACAAAGGGCTGACTGCACACATGAATTAGACCAGTGCTTCTCACACATAAATGTGGGGATCTGCCAAATTGAACCTGAGATCTGCATTTCTAACAGGCTTCTAGAGGATGCTGTTGTTTCTGCCAGTCGTGCATGGACTAGCTCCTCAATAGCAAGAACTTAGAGGACTGCTTGATGCTCTTCAGGCTCCAACGAGTCCACAGTCAGTTTAAGAAAGGTCTAATGGCTCAGTGCCTGTGGCTCAATCGGCTAAGGCGCCAGCCACATACACCTAAAGTGGCGGGTTCGAATCCCCAGTCCGGGCCCGCCAAACAACAATGATGGCTGCAACCAAAAAATGGCCGGACGTTGTGGCCGGCACCTGTGGTCTCAGCTACTTGGGAGGCTAAGGCAGGAGACTCGCTTGAGCCCAGGAGTTGGAGGTTGCTGTGAGCTGTGAAGCCATGGCACTCTACCCAGGGGAACAGCTTGAGGCTCTGTCTCAAAAAGAAAAGAAAAGAAAGGTCTAATGAGGGAGGATTCAGCATCAAAATTTGCATACTGTCTTGGACAGAACACAGGGGTAGTGCTGGATAATACTACACATCGGAGATGGTATTCCTGGAATTCAAAGATCAGGATGAAAAGGGTCTGCAGGACCACACAGAATAATACAAATGCACTATTTCATGTTCACGTGTGAATAAAAATAGTTATAATCAATTATTCACAAAATAAAATCTATGTGAAAAACCAAAAGCTAATTTTAAAAGAAATTGTATGTTTTATGTATCTGTTCTAGAAGAATTTGGACAAAAATTACAATTTTGGCTGAAATCACCTACATTAACAATTATTTAACAAGTTCACTCTCAATCTCGTTCTGACTGTCATCTTTCTTTCATTTGCCAAAGCTCACATGCTTCCTTCCATCCATACTGATCTCTGTGTCCCCTCTTTCTTGTTTCATAATGGTTAATATCAAAAGTGCATTCAGAATGGAACAACAGGGAGCAGACAGCAAGAACTCATTTCCTCCCTCAGCGCTACTGGGTCAGTGGACAAGTCCTTGATGGAATCAAGGAATAATAAGGCTACCCGAGAATTTCTCTGAGCACTAGGGAATGCCGCTCGTAGGCCTAGGAAATACTGAGGGTTCAGTGGATTCTATATGATGCAGGCAGTCAAAGGCATAGTTGGGAAAGAAGGGACAGGGGAAAGTTAGATGAAAGACAAAAATAGCATAGAAAGGGCAACGCCTGTGGCTCAGTGAGTAGAGCACCAGCCCCATATACCTGGCCCTGGCGTAAATTACAACAAAAAATAGCTGGGCATTGTGGTGGGCACCTATAGTTCCAGCTGCTCATGAAGCTGAGGCAAGAGAATTGCCTAAGCCCAAGAGCTGGAAGTTGCTGTGAGCTGTGATGCTACGGCACTCTACCAAGGGCGATTAACTGAGACTCCGTCTCTAAAAATAAATAAATAGCATAGAAAAAAAGTAAAAGAGAAGGAAATGATTGTCCTTAGGACAATGATAAATAGCTCACCAAAGTGCCAAATATCACTGAAGGTCATAACTTGCAGCCCACCATGAGTTAGCCCCCTGTTTCCCAAGTAGGGTGCATTCCATTGATCACCTATTGAATGCTTATCACATTTCAGTGCCAAGAAGCATGTGGAAAAAAATTTTTTTAAAGAACTTAACATCTTTGCTCTTAAGGAATTTATAGTTTTGTGGGATATAAAGTTATTTGCACAATTAGGTTTTGAGGATAGAATATGAAAAGTGCTATAATAAAGACAAAAAGCACCATGGCTGTTTTTCTAATATCCCACGAAAAGTAATTGTTTAGCCTCACTCATTAGTATAAGTAAAATGAATCAAGTCTTCAATCTAAGTTTCTTTGTATCTAGATTACAGAATGGAGATAATCAATAGAAATTGTTTTTTATCGTTATGGTCCTCCAAAGAAGGCCAAATCTGCAGTCGCCCAAAGAAGGCCAATTTCATGGGTCACTATTTCCTCCATCATGGTTACATATCATGTTATGCTTGGTAATTAATTTTTTTTTTTGAGACGGAGCCTCAAACTATCTCCCTGGGTAGAGTGCCATGGCATCACAGCTCATAGCAACCTCCAATTCCTGGGCTCAAGCGAGTCTCCTGCCTCAGCCTCCCAAGTAGCTGGGACCACAGGCGCCCGCCACAACGTCCAGCCATTTTTTGGTTGCAGCCATCATTGATGTTTGGCGGGCCCGGGCTGGGGATTCGAACCCGCCACCTTAGGTGTACGTGGCTGGCGCCTTAGCCAATTGAGCCACAAGCGCCGAGCCGGTAATTAATTTTTGTAAGCACTTTGATTTGTTTTCCTTAAGGGCCTTTAAAAATAATACGAGGAGAGACATCCTGGACAATATGTGAGATTTTCCAAAATTGTAATATTTCAGGTCAGGTGCCATGGCTCACGCCTGTAATCTTAGCACTCTAGGAAGCTGAGGTGGGTAGATTGCTTGATTTGAGTAGTTTCAGGCCAGCCGGAGCAAAAGCGAGACCTGGTCTTTACTAAAAGTAGAAAAGCTAGCTGGGCACAGTGGTCTTATGCCACTATGAGTAGTAATCCCAGCTACTCGGAAGGCTGGTGCAAGAGGATCGTTTGAGCCTAAGAGTTTGAGGTTGCTGTGAGCTGTGATGCCACCACACTCTACCAATGGTAACAAAGTGAGATTCTAGATTCTGTCTCAAAAAAAAAAAATGTAGTATTTCAGAGATGTCAGAACATCTGTATCTTAAGAAGTAGTATAAATAGTAAAGCTACATCAAAGACTTCCCTGGTATTTTTCCGCTTTAACTGTAATTAGTTTATTCTACAAATATTTAAACTTAGAAACAGACATCGATTATTTAAAGAGGGGTGGTATTTGCTGTGGAAATACTGCTCGGTCCCTGAATGTCACCAACAGTTCTTCATATGTGCCTTATACACATAATGAAAATTTCCCATAGATAATAGCTCTTTCATATTCTTTCATATTCTTAAGAGGCCCAGTCCTTTCTGAATCCTTAAACTCCAAGTCACATGGTAGAATATTATGCTACCCCATAAAATTCAACAAGTATAAAGAGAACAGTCTACATGATTGGAGAACAAAAAAGCCACACTGCCATGTGTGTGTTTGGTGGTTGGCCAGGCTGCTTAGTCACCAAGGGCATGTTTTCATATAGTGCATTAGCTTTAACACAGCACATGTGTGCTACAATTAGTGCTTGGTGAAATTATGTCAGGAACCTTCTGGATTTCTTCTAAAGCAGTGGTTCTCAACCTTCCTGATGCCATGGCCCTTTAATACAGTTCCTGTGAATCCCAACCCATAGGTTGAGAACCACTGTTCCAAAGAATCAAGATTGTTGAGTGGTCGATCTGAGTGTAAGTATACAAGTACTGCCCTGATCCAGATTCTTTAAGTACCTACACCCCTCTTTATCTTCCTATGATTATACACACACACACCATTAGAGGGTCACACTGTGATAATCCTAAAATGGCCCCCCAAAACATTCCACATCAAATCCCTGAAACCTGTGAATATGACCTTAACTAGAAAAAGGGGTTCCAAAAATGTGATTAAAGTTAACGATATTGATTGAGATAATCCTGGATTATCCAGGTGAGCCCTAAATCCAATGACAAGTATCCTTATAAGAGAAGCAGAGAGATTTAAGACAGCAGAGAAGTGTGTGAAGACAGAGCAAAGAGAGATGTGGCCACAAGCCAAAGAATGCAAACAGCTACCAGACCTTGGAATATGCAAAAAATGGATTCTCTCCCATGGAGCAGGGGAAAATGTAGCCCTGTAAACTTGATTTCAGACTTCTGGGCTCCAGAACTGCAAGTGAATAAACTGTTGTTTTAAGCCACCAAGTTTGTGATAATTTATGTTAGCCCTCCTAGGAAACTATTAACAATACATAGACAAACTTTTTAGATTATGGGAGAAAATATTGTACAAAGTTGTTAGGAAGATTAAGTATACTGTGTACTGTAGAAGCCAGGATGATGAAACAATCCTATTTCCCTCAGAAAAATGAAAACGATTTTTATTTGAATGTACTTGTTTTTATAAGATACAGAGCTCTGTGGGTTTGTAAATGTTATACCTCAGTGAGACCAGTCTAGGCTCACTATTTGTCGTCATAATTTTATAGATCATGCTTGCACTCACTCTTTCTCTCTCTGGGTTCTGACCACATTTAAGTAAAGGAAGCGGTTATATGAGCACTCTGGCTTGATGGAAAAGTAATTTTATGATTGAGATATGAACTTAAATGGCTCTTCGACTGGACAGAGGCATAATACCATAAAATTGCCTTTAAGGTGCTATTAGAGGGTCACTGTGGCTGCTGCAGCTCAGGGCTGTTACTTTTTAACCACTGCATGCCTAATATCATGTGTATTATGCTTTAATGACCATTTAAAAATATGACCCCATAAGGATACCTTTGTAGGCTAGGTTAGGTATCCTGTTTCAGGTTTCCTAGAAACAGAGCCTGAAATGGGCTTTCTGTATAAGTGATCTTTTGAGAGAGCCCTCTCAAGTGCAACCTGAAGAGGAACAAGGCAAGCAGAATAGTGCAGCGGTCTGGCATCAGCCTGACCCCATGAGGAGCTCTGGAGTGCATATATGCCATGTAAATGTCCCACCTGGGTTTTATATCCTATATTAATCACTCAGCAGCTGCAAACCATGTCCCTCCCTGGGGTGGCATAACATCTTGGGCATCTCTGAGCAAGGAGGCTTCCTCCAGGCTAGGCTGTTTTCTGGAGGAAGGTGAGGCTATGAGCTGTTGGCAACCCACAGTCCCAGCAGCCCAAGATGGGTGCACTGGCAGGTGATAGGAACTGCTCAGGGCACCCTAAGGGCATCTCAGGATGCAAGGGCTCGATTTCAAATCGCGTTTCTAATCACATGGCTGATCATTTCTATGATGCTATCTGCCTTAAGAAAATGCTCTGAAAGAAAAAAACCCATGGCATTACTGACCAGTGTTGGAATTTCACGTCTTGCAAATTTATCCAGCAAACATGTTCAAATTGTAATAGGTTTAATCTGAGAAGAGCGTCTTTTGGAAGGTGAGTCCTAGGTAAAGTACCAGTTTCAGAATACATGTGTAAATGGAAGCCCAACTGCCTAAGTTTGGCTCTGCTGCCGTGCTCGGTACTGACCACCACCATGTTTATTTTCATGGTCCATGTGTCTCTTTCCACCCTCTGTGGATCACATGAATGTCTGCCTGTGTCAGCATGGTTTAGCTTAGTCTGTAAGGTCCCAGTAGGTGCAGGCCACATCTATTTCTTGTCCTCAATGTGATGTGTTGCACAATTGTGGGCTTAATAACCGCTTCTTGTTGATGCTGCAGTGTAGATACAACACTATTTGCTTTTAGATGATGACAATGATATTCTATTTAAGAACTGCTCAGGCTTTAACCATAAACTAAGGCATCATCCCAAGCAGGACCGGCAAATTCAAATACTTCCCAGGAGCCTGACAGATAATGTAAAAGAGGGAACCAGGTCATGTATAAAACAATAGACTGGAAAGCATAAGGGAATTCACATCTAAATGTTTGAAACACTACATGGGCCAAACAAAATATTTTGGTAGGTCAGGTCTGGCCAGTGGGTTACCAGTTAGTGGCCTAAGGCTGGGTCTGAATTCAGAGCCAGAAATTCAGGCCAATTATAGGTGTCCCAGATCTGTTTTATATTTGCCTGGGTCACTGAGGAGTAAAAGCCGTCATTACTTGTCTCTGCCTACCGTGGGTGATCTGGAGCACCAAACTATTCAGACATGCTGCCCTGCCTGTAGAACCTGACCTGGAGATCTTGAGGTACTTCCTGGCTTGCCAGGGAAATCTGAGTCACTGATAACCCATTTACTTAAAACAACCACGAAAAACACCTTAAAAGAGCTCACTTCCCATTGTAGTACCCTATATTGAGTAGACACTCATTAAAGACTTCCTGATGACATGAGCAAGCTACTTTCATAATAACAGGTCTTTAAAACTCATTCAATGGCTTTCATTCTCAGAATGAAGCTTTTTTTCACCATTTAATTATGATGCAAAGATCACATATAACAAGTGTTGGTAAGGATATGGACAAACCCTGACACACTCAGACACTGCTGGTGGGAAAACAGTATGGTGGTTCCTCAAAAGCTTAAACATAGAATTAGCATATGACCCAGCAATTCTGCTCCCATGTATATATCCAAGAGAAATGAAATGTATGTCCACACAAAATCTTGCACACAAATGTTCATAGCAACATTATTCATAGTAGCCCAAAATAGAAACAGTCCAAATATCATGAATGAATGAATAAATAAATTAAATGTTGTCTATCCATACAGTGGATGACCATCATTCAATAATATGGGGGTCACTATGAAAGTTTTTTTTCTTTTTTTAGATAGAGTCTTATTTTGTCACCCTCAGTAGAGTGCTGTGGCATCATAGTTCACAGCAACCTTAAACTCCTGGGCTCAAGGGGTCCTCTTGCCTCAGTCTCCCAAGTAGCTGAGACTACAGGTGCCCACCACAATACCTAGCTATTTTTTTAGAGACAGGGTCTTGCTCTTGCTCAGGCTGTTCTTGAACTCCTGAGCCCAAGCAAGTCTTGGCCTCCCAGAGTGGTAGGATTACAGGTGTGAGCCATCACTCCTGGCCACTACAAAAGTTTTGAGACAGACTGTGTTACGCTCCATTGTTTCACTCCTAAAGAACACAGTTGACAGCATCCTTTTTTTTTTTTTTTGAGACGGAGCCTCAAGCTATCCCCCTGGGTAGAGTGCCATGGCATCACAGCTCATAGCAACCTCCAACTTCTGGGCTCAAGCGAGTCTCCTGCCTCAGCCTCCCAAGTAGCTGGGACCACAGGCACC
>CAUYQV010168151.1:0-10267 GCA_963574575.1 Galagoides demidoff | reverse complement strand
AGGGGGTCTCTGGGTCCATGCATGAGGCCACAGGGAAGAAGTGTCCCACAAAGTGATAAAACTACACTTTTGACAAATTTATTTAATCCAGTGTGGTAGAAAAAAGGCACAACTTCAATAAATGTATCATTTAGAAATAAATGTTGTTAACCTGGCTTTATCTTTGTTCTTTGGAAGAAACAACTTCTTTAAAGAGCTTCCTTAGCTCTAAAAAAATTTTAAACAACAGAAGAAAAAATTTTAACTTGGTTTTTTACAATTAAAATATACATACCTTTGTGTATACACAAGTACCCCCCCATTAAAATAAAGTTATTCCTATAACATAAATTTTATTAAACAATACTGCCACACCAGTGAGAGGCACTCAACACCTATGGACATAAGGGAGTTTGACAGATTCTGCTTCAAAGATGACCAGGAAGAGCCTGAGACTGAAGGGGTAAAAAAACTTAATATTTACATGGAAATACCAGGTCTATAAAAAATACCTGGAAGAGTGGGTCTTTGAGTTTAAACTATTCACTATTACTTTACATTCTAAAGTGCACATAGGTTGATATTTTAAAAAATATCACTGGAGAATGTAATCTTTATATAAAAATAGAGCATTTTTCTGCTTTCTGGCAAAAGTTGGGGTTGAAAGAATAGTTGTCTCAATCCAATTGAGGAGGGAAAAATTCTTGTGAATTGTGCAGTTAAAGGTGGTAAAGATGATGTCCTACCTTACATAAGTGCTTGCTTCCTTAAAAACTGAATTTTCTGTCATTCAGCAGAAAAATCAACTCCACCTTTACTTAAAAAGATAGATGGTAAGATCAAAATTCAAATACAGTTGAAATTTCTTTTTATGTCAAAGAAAAACTTGAGTGGTCTTATATTTAAGTGGCATAGTCTTTATAAATATTCCTCCTTGAACCTGTATCAGGCAAAATTTAGGTAAGTCTCAGCATGCATGGTGCTAGGCAGCTATTGTTGGAATCCTGCTGCCAAATGTGTTTGTTAACACTTAAGAGTGCAAAGTTGGCCATTTTTGTTAAGGACTGAGGAAAGAATGGCCACAGAAAACACTCCAACACTTGTGGCCTTTTTCCTAATAAAGTTGAGGTCCCTCCCTGGGGTCAGTTATAAGTATATATTTTTAAAGGATGCTCCAGTTATAAAAGTCTCAATATAAAAACTATAAGGTTTATCTAATACAGCAGCTTAATAAAAAGTTTTATTATATACATTTTCAGATGTTGCTAAAAAATTATTCGTCTTTGTTTTGCAACAGACCTTTCCTTGACCTATGGGAAGGAATCTGTTTCCCAGTGCCTTGCATTCATATAGGCATCTAGTAGGCTATTAATCACTAATACAGGGTGACAGCATCACCAGTGTCAGGAATAGGATTCTCTCATGTCTGGTGGATAGGAGAGAAAACAAACTTCAGGAAATGTTCACCACACTTGGAGATCAATCAGGAATAGAACCTTTCCCAGAAATCACAAGATTTTCTCCATAGGAATATCGAGTAACTGGCAAGAATGTTTTTACCTTTCCCATGGTTAAAAGCAATAGTCGCAGAGCTTGGGGAGAAAGCCCTTTCTGCTCTAATTCAGGAGGGTGAGGGCAGTAGCTTCCTCTTCACCTGTACAAGGGATGTGGATCTCTGTCTTCCTCTGCCCTTTCTAGGGGCATAGTGGATTCTCTCACAATATTTCAATGTCCCATTTCTGTGTTTCTTCTCCCTCCAGGGGCTGGTTTACAATTACATGAGTCTTGTCACAATAATTTCCTCCTGAAATAGAAATTCCAAAAGAAAGGATTATTTGGTTCATGCAGGTACTTAGCAATTTCACAATTTTCACAAGCTTTTGTTCAGCTCACTGTTTGGGTAGATTACTAAGTCATTTACAAAGCCATCTAAAATAGGAAACTGAATTGCAATAGGCTTAGCCATAATTCACCTCAAACTGGTCCTTATTATGACTTGAATGAAAAACCAAAAGGTTTTTAGTTCTTCAAACAATGTGATTCTTCAGAACAAAGTACTCTGAGAATTCTGGCTGAATGTCAGGTACTATGTTTTTGTTTATACACAAACAGTAACTGACTAATCCAGTTAAAGCAACATTCATGTATAATATTGGCCCTGACCTGGCTGAATTCAAAAGCAAGGTTAATTGATATCTACCTTAAATTTTGGCTGAGAGCTTTTAAGGGCCATGGCAATTCACAGCAAAAAGTTCCAGATGTTTATAGATGACATTTGTTTTAAGGCTTATGAGGCTTCAAGCTTAGAAGTTCAGTTCATAAAGCAAAGTTTTACAACTATACTAATGAATAAATACCTTCTTAAACTTTGTTGCAAGGCTTTTCCTGTTTGATCCATATAGCTAATTGTTTTGTTCATATGCTATCTTAACTTCTTTCAAACATAATTAAGAATGACTCTGAGTGTCAAGATGACTGAGTGGTCTCAGGTGCCACATTCAAGAATGACTTAACATTTCTCTTTTACCTGAGGATATCCTTTACCCAGAAGAGAGAGATTGAGAACTGAAACCGATATCCAGGGACAAAAAACACTGGGTATCACTAAAGGCCCACCTTTAACATCAAGAACAAGTTGATCACTGAGATAAGAGCTGATCGTTCCATTTCTGTTCAATCTCCACTTCTGCCTCACTTGCCCATGTTCAGTCCATAGGGCTACTTTAGCTCCAGGTGTGTCCCGGCCACCAATCACATCAAGGCATGTACAACTGGCCTAAAAGGGGTAAGAAATAATTAGCTGTCAGTACTGTGTTTGCTAAAATGAATGCGATTGGGTACTCTTCAGGTGAACAAGTCACAGATAGGAAGTGGCTAAAAAAAAAAAATTATACCAATTTCAGTAAACTTTTGCATAAGTCTTTAGGGCCAGGGAAGAGACGGTATAGAAATAAACCTACTGAAAGGCAAGTACAAGTTTTTAATGTGTGCATCTGACAACAGATGTTCGTTCAGTAAAGGTTTATTGAATCGGAATTAAATGTTACATCCCTGTTTGTTTAAAATGTATTATGTTGAGTTTTGTTATCTTATAAAAACTCTGGGTGGTATCCAGGCAATAATTTTAAATGCTTTTCATTTTTAAAGCATGAGGAAAAGTAGATAATCCATTGGTGTTACAAGAAAACAGTTTTAATGTTTTTAAGCTACTGTACCATCCTCCTTAGCATTAAACATGATGGAGGTCACAGAAAAAAAAAAAACTCTAAAATTTATTTTCTAAGCTTCCTTCAATTATACCTTTTTTCTTATATTAATACTTCACTGTATATTTTGAAAATGAAAGGGTTTCCACAGATATGGAATCACACAGACAGCTAATTTTACCTGCGACATTAAGCAAGGAACACCTTGGGAAAGCACATTGTTCACTTTAGATCCAGTGACTTCCATCACTGGTTTAAAATAATCACTCAGACGTGTCCGAAGTATGTGATAATCCTAGTTTTTACCTAAAAATTAAAACTGGATTTTTTTAGGTCAAAAAAGTTCTCTAAGTCCGCTTTACTTAAATGCTTTAGTAAAAACAAGGCAGTATTTTTATGATCATGCAATGAACTGTTTCTAAGAAGCTGCATTATTTTATCATTCTGGTTGACTCAACAAGATTCTTTCTTTCTAAAAGAAGAAACCAAAGACCAGAAAGCACTGTGTCAGTGGGGTAGTTTACCTTGGATTTAAAAAGTCCTCGACAGTAGTGCCAGATCTGAGTATTCTTTCCATTGTAGGGAGAGACGCATACCGACGTTGCCCTTGTGTCCGCCAGATTTCCAGTGACTGTCAGATACTCATCCTGGGCCCGGTTCCTTATTCTGATGTACACTGCGGGCTATGATGGGAGGAACAGAGCCATTTACACATAAACTTTTGAATCTGGAAAGCAACGCCTCCAAAGCAGGAAAACTGGGAGGGGGAGTGAGAGGCGACTAGCTTATTTGCATCAGTTTCACTCTTATTCCCTTTAGCAGAAATGTTATAAATTAAGACATATTTTCCATTGATAAATCCTTAAAGTATACAACACAAGGCTTAAATGGTACATTTTCTATTATACTTTCAGAAAAGATCCCTTTGGTAATGGTTTGGTTCATTAAACAGTGTATGGCAATGGGCGAGGAGGGTGGTGCGTCCCAGCTGGGCTGAAGGGGCTAGGGCAGTGAGTGGGAACAAGGGCAAGATACTACCTAGAAGGATCTTATGACTTCACAAACACAAGTACAGTAAGAAGACATGCTATCTTGAGCTATGATTAAATGCCAAAAGTCAGCTTTTGGGGGTTCCTGAGAAAACCCAGATAGCTGAGGGACCTAGCACTGTGGTAATCTCTTTGTTTACATAAGACCTTTATATTTCTGCAAAGGAAGGGACTATGTATGCTTAATCACTACTGCACTATTCAAAAATTAAGTAAAACAAACGACTTAATTCCCTTGGTCTGGAAGCTTTAAAATATATACAGGAAGTTTTACATACTAATCTGGGACTTGCCTCTAAGGATAATAGCTAATATTTATTGAGTGTTTAGTATATGTCAGACACCATGCTAAATGCTTCATGTGCTATTATATTATTTGTTAGAATAACCAGAATAACCTTTAAGAAAGTTAAGATCCTAGTTTCCTGAATAAGGTGAACAAAGATGTGCAGAAGCCACATCTGTCTGCACCACAACCCTTGCTCTTAACCAGATGCCCTTGGCCCATGCTGGCATACACTAGTTAGTCTTAGGCACAGGAAGTGAGAGACAACTCCAAAGATGGCAGTGTATGATAAGGAAAGGGCCAGGCGCATGCTCAAGCTCCCCAGGAACCATTCTTTTGGTCTCATGACTTAGATGTGTAGCCTTAATTTAATAAAATACAGTATACTCAACATCATCACCTTCCTCTGGGTGTTGGGTCCTAATTAGAATCCTGGCTAAGTCATAGTAATAATGGTTTGTTCTTAATAAGAGAGCACTTTTACTCAGAGAAAATTATGTGCTAGGCAGATGCAACATGGTCTCACGGTGAGACCAACGACTAGTTTACTACTTTTCAAACTTACGATAGACCTAGGTGAGGCCAGGTGAATTCTGGTAAACCTCTGCCATGTTTAGCCTTCCTAAGGAAATAAGCATTCTGAGCACTTAAATACACCAATAAAGGGTAAATTCTCTGGCCATTAAAGCAGATGAAAAGACCTCTACTTGGCAAAATGTTTTAAATGTTTCAGACCCCCACATTCATAATACAGCAGTACTGTACTTTAATTTCTATAATCCAGCCTGGTGTCCCACTGCAATTATTAATTCTTGAGGCTTCAGTATATCTTTATTACATTTTCATTACCATGTACAGATAAGAAAACAGGCATGACCTTCACAGATGATAGAATTCCAATTACTTTAGGACCAAACATCACAGTTTTAATCAATTAACTCAAGCAAGGTACTAATTACCCTTATTACACATTTGTAGTCTGACTCCTCTGTAATTATACTTAAAAACACTGATATACATTATAAGTACCTTAGTGACTTCCTAATTCCCAACCTCAAAGAGGATCACATGTTAATTAGTCCTGAATTTCAAAACAAGAATATGAACTAAAGCAGTACCAACAGCCTTACCAGAAAAGTTAAATGTGACCCACATACTACGGCTTTAGAAACTCAGAATCCCTTTGCTGGGTGTCAAAGCTATGGCCTAACTTAGCAACAGGGAAAATAGTCTATTAAAATATTATTTTCAAATCGAATGTTTAATAAGAATAGGAGTCACGTAGTTAGTTCCCAAAGCACAACGGAAGAAGACAGTGTATCTATTTTATTGTCAAAAAAACGTCCTTGTAAAAGTAGAAGCCATGATTCTAGTATCTTCACCTCAGGACCCTGAAGAGACATCCTCTTTCCCCAACAAGGAAACAACATTCTGAAATTAGGAAAATATTTTCAATGTTAAACTTGGCTACTAAAATTCCTAACAACATAGGATCAGCATTACGCAGTTGGTAAAAGCAAAGCTGAATTTCCACTTCTCCCTTGCTTTTTCAATGGTTATCACTGTTTCACCAGTGAGGAACCTGAGGTGCCAAGAAATGAAGTTGCGCAGCTGATAAATGGCAGACTAAGATTTGAACCAATAGACCTACGAGTGGTGGGAATGAGCGTGGTATATGGGCGTGGGCATGTGTGAGTGAGGAGCGGGAGTGAGAGAAAGAAGGGGATGAGAGAAGATTGATTAGGGTAATTTTCTATTGGCTTCCATTTACATAAGTGTGGGAACATCTATATCCACCATGTTATACTCAGCTTAGTGCCTGAAATATGTGGTGGCACCATATAAATGATCTCATCCTGGAGGCAAGCTGTGTGTGGTTCCATAAGAACATAGGCTTTAGAGCATAATAAATTTGGGTTCAATCCTGGTTCCTGACACTTGGGTGATTTTTGCAATGTGGTTTACCTTTATGAGCCTTGTTTTTGATCTAGAAAAATGGGGGTGATAATTTCTACGTCAAAGGACTATTGTAAGAATCAGGTGAGAGTGTTTCTACAGACATTAGGGAGGGTTCAATGGGTAAACCCAATGCCACTGACCTTCACACTCTCAGCAGCCTCAGGTGGGTTCCCACTATTGGGAAATCTCCCCATCACTCACTTGGACACTCCCCTTTTTCCACACAGGCACTGCCAGTGGCCTTGTGATGACCACAAATTGTTTTTGAGTTTTATGTTACTGCTTTGAGTTGGACATGTTTTACCCAAGAAAAATGTAAGCTCTCATAAAGCAGATGTCACATGTATCTTTGTATCTTCCATTATATGTTGCATAATATCAAATATTCTGTCATCCATTTATACATTCATTCTTTCATTACACAAACAGTCCCTGAGTGCCTACAATGTGCCAGATGTGACAGGCATGAGGGACAGAGCAATCAAGCAAAATGTGCACAGACCTTCTCTTCAGTCCAACCTAAATATACGGTGACAAACCACACACGGTGTCTTATAGAAAAAAGAAGCAGATGTTTCAGGATCTAATTTAGACTGGAAAAGAGCGAGGGAGAGGCATCCTTCAGGACCAGACACTTAAGCTGAATGCAGAGGGGCTGATTAGCCAGGTAAAGAATGAGTGAAGGGATTCGCTCCCTCCTTTTTCCCGCCCCCCCTTCCCTTCTCTCACTCCCTGCTTTCTGCTCTCTTCTTTCATTCTCATCTCTTCCCCTCACCCTCTCCCCTTCCTCTAATATAAAATAAATGGGCACTTTTAAATCCAAAAAAAAAAAAAAAGAAAAGAATGAAGGAAGGCCACTTGACACATAGGGCACGGCCATGGCCCTCTGTGAGATGCGCTGGAGAATCAGGGGCGTGGATCACACAGGCTGCGCTGCAGAGTAGATGGTATCCCGGGTGCGCTGGGAAGCCTTTGAAAAGAAGACTGACAAGCAGTAGGTGTGCAATAAATATTCTTTTAATTAAACTGTCAGGATCTATCCTCTGTATTATATAAGTAGGGGGAAAACATCCAAACACTTAGAAAGTAAAACTAGTACAGCATCAAAGTTCATTCTTGTTTCTATGGTTTTCCACACAACTTACAAGATCTTTGTTTGCTATGGAGAGTGATTATGGCCTGTAAGACTTTGCACTCAAAGCTAAAATCCAATGTTGACTTTAGATGCAATTTTATAAATTGGTTAAAATCGACAAGATTCCACTGTCCTAATCCCACGCACCTGGGTACGTGGCAAACTAAATTGACATTCAGATGCTGGTGTTTGTGACATTACTACCAGAAAATCAAGCTATTTGGGATCTTATAGTTCTTTTCTCCTTACCTGCTTCATAGGACGGAGGGAACCGATTGTTTTCCAGCCACTGAATGCTGTCCAATTTGGAATCTCATTGGGCTCGAGTAGGATCTGTCTTCCTAAGAAATTGGATCCTTCATAAGCTATCCATCTATAAGCAAAAAGAATGGGTAAAGAAAGAAAAAAAATGGGTACTTCAAAACAAGCAATTTCAGATCAAAAATACCTATCATATGTTACTGGCTCTTACACTTTGAGGTTTGTAGATTCTTTAAAAATATATATATAGAAATAGTTACATTTTTTTCCTACCAAAAAAATCAGGGAGGTCTAAGAGAAGACCCACTGGATTGGAGCCAGAATATTTGGATTCCAATTAGGATGTGGGTGTCTATACTTCATGAACGCAAGGTTCCTGCCATCTCTGAAATTCTATATTCTTTTGGTAACACTAAGTCTTTTTCTATAGCATTTTAACAATAAAATATAGACCACAACCTCCCATTTCAGGAGATAAGAGCATTCTCCTGCCCTTAGGGCCACTGCCACATGCCCTTCAGGACCTCTCAGGTGGCTCCAGTGGCCTCTCTAGCCATACCTTCTTCTACAACTTCAAGGCACAGAAGACAATTATGCCATTGTGCAATTTAGACAATTATGCACAGAAGTCCTCCATCTCACTTTTACGTCAAGTGAGATGTTTTGTTGCTTCCTTGCAAATGCTCCCCCAAACCCCTGCTTTTTACTCTGGCTGTGTTAAGTGTATACAAGTGCATGGGGCCTCTGGGTGAGTGTCTGAATTCTCAAGACTTATTCAGTGAAACATAGTCGTGCCTGTTCCTTTATGGACTGGCTCTGGCTGCTCTCGTCCTACCAAAGCAACTTCAGTAGTTGTGGACAGACGTGGATGGCCCATGAACAGCAATGACTATCTGACCCCTTACAGAAAGTTTGCCAGGCCTTGCCCCTAGGTGGCTACCAAGCCGGGTGGTGAAGGAGAATCAGGTGCAATTGCCAAGAGAACCTGAAATTCTCAGCAGGATTCAAGGTGATAGTGGAAGTGCAGCAGGCAGGGGCTGTGCTGCCTTAGACCCAGGAGACAGGGTACAGAGCACCAGCAGCAAGAGAGGTGCTCTGCCATGGGCCAGCCGGGGCTCGGGACTCATGCTACAAAGAGCTGCCACTGTGCTGCTTGGGCAGCACCTTTGGCCCCTCGTTTGTCCATATAGAAATGCCTACAGCTTACAAAGGGCAATATTCCTTAGGGAGCTGTACCTCCATTACTGCAGGAAAAGGCAACACTTTGTACATAATTTGTGGGGAGAGCAGAGAAACTTAGGAAAGCCTGATGTATTAAACCCATGGAAACTTAGGTAGAGATTCACCTAAACTGACCACTACTAGGAAAAGGCCACCCTGTTCCCTGCAACAGAGATCAAACTTGGCCAAATTATGGATAAAAAAATAAGATGGTTGGCCCTTCCTCAACCCCTTCTTACCTACAGAATTCTAAACAATTAGACCAGTTCAGAAGCAGGTCAGCATGACCACAGGGAGAGCTTAGTCACCAATCTTTCTAGCTTCACAGATTCTTTAAACAGATGTGGAAGTTTGAGTTGTAATACCTAGGCAGTATTTTAAGAAACTACCTAATTATATATTGACCTAAATGAATGCCACCAGTTGGAAAAAGGGTGTGGGGCATTAAACTATGCCCTTGTCACCATCACAGATCAAAGATAAGAGATAATGTTGGGATTAAAAAAATAAATATCTGTCACTGGGGGTGGCTGGCTGTGCGTGCAGTAGTATCTGATAAGTCATGTGGAAAGTCTTGGGACAGCCATCACTATTTCCTTACTCTGCACACTGCTTCTCTTTTAGAGAATCTGGACTAGTGAGAGTAGGTGGATAATAAGCCAAAGAGAAGAAATCAGAATGTCAGTCTAAAAAACCACCAGTATTCCAGAAAAAGGAGTAAAACTAGAAAGTGAGGAATTTTCAGAGGTGAGTCAATTATCAGTTTTACTTGAAACTCTAAAAAAATGTGTAAATGCTGTGACGGTCTTATGTCATAGGGATGTAAAATTAAATTCAAATGCCAGTTTATTGGTAAATAACATATTAGAACATTTTGCCTACAGTAAATGAATTTGTTATAATAAACATCAAGCCATGTGTAAATTTTCTCTATTTCACAGAAGACAATTTAAGCTACTACACATGTGAATAATGTAAAAGCCACTTATCATAATAGTTGACTTAATTTTGAAATCAACTTAGATTCTTTTTTTTTTTTTTTTTTTTTGAGACGGAGCCTCAAGCTATCCCCCTGGGTAGAGTGCCGTGGCATCACAGCTCATAGCAACCTCCAACTCCTGGGCTCAAGCGAGTCTCCTGCCTCCACCTCCCAAGTAGCTGGGACCACAGG